>JAAGNO010024501.1:0-20761 GCA_033439905.1 Ceryle rudis
CTGTCTGTGAGAACAGGCTGCTAACTTCAGACAGTGCAGTTAGTTAGAAGAACTGAGCTGAAAAGTAAAATCCCTGAACAGAATTAGTTCTGTTCTCATTCAAACCAGGACAGACAGTTAAATGAAAAACATATATGAGTAGATCTCATATAGATAGTCTGACTGTATCTCATATAGGTAGTCTATATGGGAACTACATTAAAAAAAATAAAAAAAAACAACAAACCAAAATAAACAACATGTTGGTCTCAGATAACTTAAAAAATGCTAATTTCAAAAAACTCACCTTATATAGCATTAATCATTTTATAACATCAGACAGGTTTTCTTGCCCGTGTTTATGCACTTTGAAGAGAAAGTAAAAGGAAAACATAGCAAAGTTCTCTTTGTCTTAGCATTTTATTTCAAACCACTGAAAGATAAATGAAGCTGGTGAAAAAAGAGTTAACATAATGATGTCGTCTTTTATTTGACTGAATGTTTAAGCATGGTGCTACGGCTGATGGCACCTTATTTAATAATGCAGTACATGGCTTCCTAAGGGGACAGGGCTTGATCTGAAAACTGAATATGGTGCACTCTAAATTCTCTTCCCTGAGGAAGTCTGACTAACTGATAAGTGCCATGAGCTAGTGCAGGGACTGATTCTGTCAAATCAAGCTCAAATGCAAGGCACAATGTAGACTCTTCTCAAGTCTTAGTGAAGTAATTTGAGCAGACGTTTGTGACATTAGACAGTGCATCAACTATAGAATGCTGTAAAAGTTCACTGTCTTACTACAAGGTGGTCTTTAGATGACAGGATAAAGAAATCAGTGCAAATTTGTTAATGTAACAACTTGGAAAAGCATGCTAAAAATGTCACTCTATTGGGATATGTGATAAAATGTATAGGGAAGTGACTGCCAGTTGGGTTTCCTTGTGAATCCTTCATTAGAACTCATGTAAAAGGCATAAAAATAGGAAAATGCAGTAAAATTTGTATTAGTTGCTATCAGTTAAACTTCTGTTTTTCCTTAGCTAAAAATTTCCAGTTGACAGCTGAGGCAAGCAAGCAACGAAATTAATTGTTCAGCAGTTTATTTCTCAATTTGGATTATATAGTGATCCTTTCAGCTAAGTCATTCAATTCAAACTTCTAGTACAAAGCCCTTGAACATCTTGTCTAAATGGGGATTGAAGAATAAGTCTTTAAAGTCGTGAAGAAAACTGTACAGGTTGAGAACGAGATAACACTTGTTAAACTTGTTAATCAGATATAAATAATACAATAGCATGCAGGGACTAACTTTCAGAAAATCATCAAGATTTTCTTGAATGGAAATGAATGGAAATTCCTCAATAAATAGAATGGAAAATGGCAGAAAAAAAAAAAAAAGATTTTTTCACTGGTTATTCATGTTTGCCTAACCTTTTGTTTTTCTTCAAGTAAATAATGTATTCTGGTTTTAAGAAATGAGGAAAATCTCTGCTAAGTTTCCAGTGAAAAAATTGACAAATTACTACCTGGGAAAATTGAAGATGAAATTGGTAAAGGAAAATATGATACATAAGGAACTGATCAAAGAGGATATAATAGCAATGTTGAAAATAAGCATTTCAAGTTGGAGAGCGGTTATTAGTGAGTAACTTCCAGGATAATTTTAAAAACAAATATTTTCAAAAGTTCCATGACCTTAACAGAGAAATGACAGTGTGCTGACAAGATGGGTTGACAGTGCTCAGCTAAAAGATACAGCAGTATAAAAAGAGACAGCATGTCTCAGAGAAAAACCTGATGACTGGGATAAAAAAATGTGAAGAAGTGCAAGATTGTGCATTTGGAGACTAATAACAAAGTCTTTGTTGCAAGGTGGAAATCCATCAGCTGGATAAGTAGAAAGATTCCGGTGACTTGTTGAGTCTGATTACAAGAAATGTTTCTGTTGGATGCATAAGAAAAAAGAATTTCCATTTAACCACCACAACAGGCAAATGAATGACTGGCTCTATGTGAGCTGAGGGGCTGCTGGAAGAAATTTCCATGGCAGTCCAGTTCTGGAACAGACCTTCTTATCCAAGTGGTGGAAGCAAAAGGTGTGCTGCTCCCCAGCATGATGAATTCTGGCAAGGTCTGGAAGAGTTACACGATGTGGTAACACTGACATCTTTTGTAACAAACTCATATTCAAGCTTTAAATCTTGTAATTCTACATCTCCAGTGTGCCAAAATGTCTGGTTTTCACCACTGGTGATCCTGACCACTTCTAATCCAGGGAAGAGTCAGTAAATCAAACAACCTTTTAGGGACAAGGCAGATCTATCCCAAATACAGCTTTTCCATTTATAGTAGATACCATATTACTGTAGAGCCATGTGTGTACAGATACACTGAAAGGTGGGGACAGAGGCTGAGGGAAGGATGATCTTCTAGTTGAGTCTAATTATTAAAGATCTAATTCAAAGCATGTACAAGCAGTGATGCTCATAAACAGGAAACTGGAATGCAAGGGTTTAATTGATATAGATAGTGAGTCACATGAGATAGGGAAATCTTTGTTTCTGCATTGTATTGCAGAATAGTTACTAATATATATTCCATAAATTAATGGAATACATACACATTCATTACACTTACATTATTTTGTGAAAACAGTTCAACTATTACAGCACTTTCAAGATTTCCATAGATTCACCAGGCAGTATGATCGGCTTAGCCTGCCTCATCTTTTGAAGTGAATTGCCTTAAAAAATCTTTAAATCTTTATTTGCAGAATAAGCATTTATATTAAAATTGATCAAGTCTTCATTGCACTCAAAGCTTTCCCATCACAGAGTCTTAAGGAACAAAAATTGAAATCCAGTGGCCTTTAAAAGAAAAACCCACCAAAACTCTTCTATCAAGAATTCCTGCGAACACCTGAAAAACAAACTGTTTACATAACTTTAGTATAGGGATCAAACACTGCTACTCAGCTGTTACTATAATGCCTTCTTCTTCTTCTTAGACCATCAATCCAATGAAACTGAGTCCTGTCCAGCCAGAACAGGGGGATACTCGACAACAGCTTACTTAGGAAGTTAAGGGAAAAATCCCACGTGCAGCTTTATAGTTAAGTAGAAAAAGATGAGAAAATTGCAGTACTCTCCAATCAGAGGAACAACAAGGGGTAAAGATGACATTCTGACTTTTCCAGGGACTGAGGTAGTCTCTCTGTGAAGCAATATGAATCAGCTTGTATTCCACATCTTAAGGTTCTGAAGCAGGATTCACTGGTATGGGTTTCACTGTTCATGGGTAACATCTATCCTGCAAATTGCACTAGCATTTGCAGCATGGTCTCAATATGAAAAGAATATAATAGTCCTCAGAGGCCTAATATTTAAGTTAGTAATTCTTCCTACCCCAAAAGCTGACAGACCACCTAATTACATAGATACAGAGCTATTTTTAAGACCACTATGGTTTAAAAACACCATAGGCATGAGTTTCAAAGAAATCAGAATTGGTTGTACACAAGCCCCCGATTTCTATTTTCTTTAACGAATTTACTTAATTCTGTTTATTCCTTGAGACACTGCATATTAGTGCTAATGATTAACTTAAAAGTAATCTCAGGTAGAGATTTTTGACATCCGCAGCAAGGTGCTCTAGAGTGCTGCAAAATGAACTGTAAGTTACCCTGTTACCTAGTGTCAGGATTTCCAAGGTAATTACATTTGGAAGCACCTACATGGCAACTGGTGTTGTCAGGGGTCCCATTTCAGAATTTGATGTGTGATCATTCTACTGTCAACTAATTTATTTAACATAGAAATAAATTGTCAAATAGCTAAAATAAGGAGTATATTATAAATCATGAAACAACCCTAATTACTAGATGATGAAACAAGCATGCGATGCACAGTAATGATATATTTGTAAAGAACAAATTATTACATTTGAAGTAATTTATGAATAACTTATACATGAAGTTATCTTTTGTTGTTTTGCTGCAGAGAAGGATGTCCCATAGAACACAGGCAGAATTCTAAAACTGCAAGTCTATAAATGCTAAGTGCTGCTATATATGGGAAAGTCGAATCAAAGTTTTCTACAATAAGGACGTAAGACAGTGTACCTTTTACAAACGAGGTGTAAATTTTACACTGATATGTAACTATGCCACAAATATTTTCCCTAAGGGTGGCCTTCAGCCCTGATGGATTTTCATATCAATTCTTACACCTTCTGTATCTCATCTCAGATCATTTAGTGAAAGAATTGAAGACACTTTGTAGTACTGTCAATAAAATCCATCATGACTTTCTTCCACAGCTGGATGAAGCAGAAGCCTTCTCTAGAGACTTTCAACACCCATGTGGATCTGGTCCTGTGTGGCATGCCCTGAGTGTTCCTGCGTTGGCAGGGGGGTTGGACTCGATGATCTCCAGAAGTCCCTTCCAACCCCTAGCATTCCATGATTTAAAAAAATTAAGACAGCTAGTATAAGCAAATTATACACATACTGCCCCAGTTTAAAGGAGCTGCACATTATTATAATGATCCATCGGCTGTGATTACTTTTCCCATACCCATGGAGAGAGTTTAGATCAAACTTTGCATGCACCTATGGGCCACAGTTATAATGGAGTCTAGTGTGTGATTCTTATTGCCTATTATTCGTCAAGACTGCAAAATCTTAACATCTCATGCAACGTCTCTCCTTTGGCTTTTTACTTATGAAAATAAGACTTTTCCTCTTGCACTAGCAAAACTGATTATCTGCAGCAATGGGGAGAACGTTTCTATACCTTTTTGTCTATAATAACCTCTTGGAGATATAAGAATATTGACATTTAAAAATATTTCTCTGCCACTTAAGTGTTTATAAATGCACGTCTAGAAAATTTTGAATGGTTATAACATCAAAACATAAAATCATCATATTTTATTTTAGAAAGTCACCTAAAAGTTGCATTCACATACAATTGCACATTATTAGAAATTATAAGGGTCATAATATTTAAAGCACTACATTATGCAAAAAGTCTGATGATGTTCACAACAGTCCTTTACTGCTAAGCTGAAGTGATTTTCTTTAAAATCCTGAACATCCTCCTAGACTACCACTCATTTCCCAAGAAAAAACAGTGCAGAAGTGATGACAGTATCATAAAACTTTTTCCTTACATCTTCACCAGTTTGATAACGTAGTGTCATTTTCTTTCACTGAAAATGGAAGCATTCCAAAGTATTGCCAGTGGCTACCCTTGAGGCATTTTGCTTTAGTATCTCTATGCCTCAGTTTTTCTACTTTGAAAAACATTCATAATATTCTTTCACACCAGCAGGGTGTTGTAAAGCTAAATTTATTATTGTTTGTAAAATGCTTTTAGAGCATCTAACTGGAAGAATGAAAGATATGCAAAATAGAACCTCTTGTAGCTATTCGTCTCAGACAATTTCTGTTGAATTTATATAAAAGGAATACTGATCATTCTCAGACAATTATTCTCAAACAATTTGAGTTGAATTGCTATAAAATGGAATACTATATTTTTAACAATATAAAGAAAACTTAGCCTTTAAAATATTATGAAGTCCTTGGGTTTTTTGCAAATAAACAATAATAAATTAAATTTAAAATACATCAGATACACACAGCCTCTGTTAAGATGTAGATGCACTGAACATCTACATCATACTGATATGTGTTACACAAACCCTGGCCCACAGTCATTTTCACCTCTTCTTGTCAGTAAAAAGTACAAATCTTCCTAGGTGCGCATTTGCTTTTGATGTGCAACTTTCAACTAAGGAGAAATACAAGACAGTGCCCACTATTTTTTTTTCTGGTACTTATCTGTGAATCCTGTCAAATTCACACTTTAGAAAGGAGCATCTTAACATAGTTTCCAGAGCATAAGGAGACCCTCACTTGCTCATTCCAGTCATGTTCAATCCAAATAAAAAGAGGCAAGATGTGCTCTAGTATGTGGGACTGGAAGTCAAACCAAGTCTGTGCTTGCCATCCGTTCACTTTGCAACTTTAGTCACAAAATTCTGAGTTTTCATTCCAATGACCATAAATTCACTGCTACAGTTCCTGTAAGACAGCTAAACCTCCTCTCACACAAAGTAAGAGTCTGTCTCTCAGATGTTGACCCTTAGAGTACTGTGAATTAGCCAAGACCTCGGTTCTGTTTTTTAATCACTTGCACTGTCCACCCTTACAACTCCCAGTTCTGCACTGGCCCAGAACACCTGCAGTTTTTTAACCAATACAGCGTGATCTTACTGTCTGCAGGTCTGAAGATCTGGATCACCTTCATCCAAGCCACAACCCTTCTGGGACTCTTTATACACTTCATTAGCAAGAGATTCGCTTCTATAAAGCAGCAAATCAGCTGGGCAGTAGTACTTATGTGAACCAGGATGATCCCTTCTGTTCAAGCTTTCACACCAAGCCATTATCACACTGGGCACAAGGTGGGTGACATGGGCATGTGGGAACCTGTGTGCAGATGACTCTTCCCACTCTTTTCTGAAGGGCCTGTGTCTGATGCTGGCAGCAGGAGTGGGTAGGAACCTGTGCCAGAGAGACCCCCTCTGCTTGGAGCTGAGAGAATAATCCCCTGCAGAGTTCTTCATTTAAAGATGTTCAGGGGGAAACCACTAATGAATCTGAGGGAAACTAAGAGAGAAACTGTATTTCTTAGTTCCCCAGTCCTTTTATATATTTACACAGTGGGGACAGGCAGAGATGGCTGTGAAACCATGTGATCTAACCCCAGGCACTATTGACTTGGCACAATACTTAATTCTTCTCCAAGACCAAATGAAATGCCTAAAAATAGTAGCGCTTGACAAAATGCTTATGTTTTTAGCTTCGCTCAGTTGTCTTCACATTCAGACCTGTTTTCTTCTGCCCCATCCCTCTGATTAGATTACATTCCTCTTAGTTGTGCAAACTGGGATTAAGACTGAGCTGGGAACTGGAGGGAATACAGTAAAGCAGTCTAAACAGGAAGGGTGAATATTTCTGACATTCCTCCCAGTGAAAGCAAGCAGCAATTGACCAAACACACTGAACATCCACACTCGGTGCTTACACACTGGGTGAAAGGGTCAGCTCACGATCTCTCTGTGTTGCCTTATTGCATTTCCCACAAGGCATTACCTTTGTTGACAGATTCCATCCTTCTCATCAATGAGGACTGTCATATGGTCCCTCAGGCTATGCTCTTGACTGCTACAATTGATCCTTTAGCTTGCTTTTATTTCCAGATGCCATACTATCACTATTGCCAAGATTTTGTATGTGCAGCTGAGTATTACTGTAAGTAGAAATCACAACTCCTCAATTTAAAATTTAAAAGAATAAATACAAACAATTGAGGGGAAAAAAACCCCAAGTTTTCCAAAATCCTCTAGCTTTTCTTTTGATTGTGTTTAATGTTTCATCCCTCATTCTTTCCATTTCCGCCGATTGCCATCAAGTAGCTCTGAATGACTTTCAACCTCACTGCCAACTACTGCAAAAAGAATAAATCAGGTAGCAACTGGTTTCAGCCAAAGTCTACAGTGATTCTTCCTGGCATTGCAAAGCTTACTTGAATTCACAAGGGGCTTAAAAAGCACTGAGATGGCAGAGATTGTTGTGGCAGAAGCAACTGGAAAATGTCCTGAGATTGAAACACAGACATATTAACATCACCCTTGCGGATGCTAATGACTTGCACTTTAAAATGCCAGAGGCTCATACTGCCAGCTAAAACAAAGAAAAAACCACATTTTTAGTCTCCAAAGACTTTAGATCTTTCCAAACTCTGAGGGCAAATTCAGCCATAATGTATTTTTGCAGTAGAGCAGGGCAGCTCATGCATGCCACTGGGGGAATCATTGCCTGGAGTTGCTGTAGGCAGTGTAGTCGGTATAGCTAAATAAAACAGCAGCTGAAAACCTTTGAGAGGTTAAACTAGTAATGAAGCATTCTATAATGCAATGCAATCAAACCTAAACAGTTTGAAGGCAAATCTTGCTGACACTCACAACTCTTGTCTTTCTCATTGAAATGTATTTAAGGAAACAACCAGCAAACACAAGGATTTCTGAAAAAGCTTCACAATTTAAATTGACAGATAATTAGAAAAATATTTTAATCTTTTGATAAAGTAACAATGTCCTACTTAGACATTTCTAGCTGAGGAATTCTTTTAAGAGCTCAGTAGTAATGGCAGATTGTAAACTTTCTGAAACTGTAAATGTTTAAAGAGCTCTACTCAAAGAAACAGAAAGGTAACAGTAAAGGAAGAAAACCAGATGCTGACAAAAAAGAAAAGTCTAGGAAAAGGCTTAGAAGCAAATGTTTGGAATAAAAAGTTAAAAGTAGACTGGTTTGGTGGGAAAATAAGTGTAGGATAGGAAAAACACAAAGGTCAAATTCATCCTCAGCATAAATCTAATGGTGAACCAGGCCCAAGGAACTTCTAGTGGAGTAGAAAAAAAAGTATTTATCTTTTTTTGATTATTTTTAATATATAAAGGAAAGAAATGCCAAATTTTACTTGCTTACATTAGAAATGTGAGCCATAAGTACTTTTTTTCTTCACAGATTCCGTAAATGGCTAAGCAACAAGCAGAGTAACATTTGTGTGCTATATGGATTGCATGAAACAGAGAAGGTAATTTATAGCTTGCCTAACTGCATTTTCTTCTTAAGGACAAAAAATACCAACTAAATAATGTTTCAGAGTATTCTTAGGGATTTACTCCTACCTTCAAAAATTAAACAAAACATCCCCTTCTATAAATTTTATGATAAAGCAAAAGAACTAAAGCAGAAAGGATTTTTTGAATTTTCAGATTACATTTAAAGTAGCAGTAATTCTCATAATAGAATGAGGCTGGAAAGAGAATGTTTTGTCAAAGTCGAGTGAGAAAGTATTGTGAAAGTATTGTAAAAGAGGCAAAGATGGAAAAAAAAATACAGGAAAAACTTCGTATGGTTGTCCTTGTATCAAATATTTAGAGTTCTCTATTGGCAAGGGAAAAGTGCTTGCTCAGTGCCTTCTGAGTCTGTGCCCCCCAAATGTTTAGGTATATCTCTATCCTCATATACATCTTAGTAGACATAGGTACGTTTAAGGCAATTGCTGGAGTTGTCAAGTGAGTAGTTAAAAATGTGAAAGTGAAAGGTGAAATTGCAAAGTTCATAGGCAGAAATGAAAACAAAACTAACCTAGACAAAAACAATTACCTTCCTCCTGAAAATGAGGAAATATTATTGTTCACCAATAAAAAAAAAAGTAGGAAATACACAAGACTAAAAACCAGAAGAAAACAGTTAAATTCTGAGAGCCAATACTGAGGAAAAAGAAGTACGAGATTAGCTTGCCAAGATTCTCAATATAAGGGAACAGCTCCATCTCTCTTTTGATTTACCCTGCCAAGAGGCAAAACTCTTCTTGTTGGAGTCCTAACGTAGTCCAACTAATTTACTGTGCATCTTGTAAATTTAGAATTAGATTTTAAAGTTCTGGAAGTGGTCTTCTAGGTAAAAAGATTCCACTTGTTCTTCCTTTCTAGATGCTTGAGCTTGAATCTGGTCACGTACAGATAACCTTTACTAAAAACTCTGTGAAGATGGAGAGTCTTGACAAAATAATGCAAGTTAACTGTAAATGATCCTGCAGGACAGTGGGCATGCTTAACACAGCTGTAATTCTAGTTGGTCTTTAAACTAGGAATGAACAAATTATCCAAGATTCAAACACAACCTGGCCAGAAAAACATATACTAGTACCACAGTTAAGCTAGTGCAGTAATTTAAACACATATAAATGTTACTGAGCTGATCCATAAGTCCTTGTGGACCTTAAAATGCTATTGATCAGGTCCTTACATTGAAGTTCTACAAGGACCAGAAACACAACTCTGGGCTAGGGCTGTACAGACTTCTCTGTATGTTTTAACTTTTTTTTTCAGAACAGAGAATGTAAATTTAAAGCCTGTATGTATCACCAACTAAATCTTTGTGGAGTCCCCCTTACTCTGTACAGAGCATGTTTTTACTCTCACTGAGCATTATAAAGCATTGGAACCTGTAAGCAATATTAGCATCAATTTTAGTATTGCTCTACTAATACTTGCTCTTAAGCAACGACTAGGATATCACTAGATCACTTTTTAAATACTGATTTTAATATCTAACTTTAGTTTCATGAGCACTTCAAGACAGGATAAATAGCATCTCTGCTAAAACAAGACACCTAGCTACATTAGGTCTCTTAGCTTCCCATTTTTGCACAGGCCCATTCCTTGTCCACCTTGTGTTGGTTCAAATATTTGTGTGGCTCGGGAGTGTAAAGGGCTGGTGAGATGATCTGGGTTAAAACTAATCCAGACTGATACACCTATTCAATGCATCAAGCAGTGTGTAAACACTTGTGCCAGCACTGAAGGCTGGTGCAGGTGAGGACTCAGAAGCAAAATACAAGTTGAGTGACATATTTTTTAATATATCATTTTTCTACCTGCCTTGGAGGGTTTCTCCAAGTGACAGACAGATTCCCCCACAGATACCAAACTGTATTCACACAACAGCCTCACACTTTGATACATACTCCATTACCTCAAACAGAATGACCAGGTTTTGATGTATAAAGATTAGGCTAAGCTTATTTATTTAATTAATCAAAATTCTTTCAAGCTTTTATAAATTACCCTGACTCCTCTTCTACCCTTGTGTTTCCTCTGTGAATTTTTGGGGATACACAGTAAAACTGGATGGTAATGGTCATCAAATATGAAGTGTGTGGATGAAGGATTTAAACTGAGAACTGGGGATAGATAGGTCATGGTGTTGTCCTAACACACCCTCTAAGCAAAGATACAGGAGCTACATGCACAAATGGAGCTGATCACAACACATGATGGTGTTCTTGGTGACAGTAACATCTTCCTCTCCATCACCTAGTGCTGCCCTGTTCCACATGGAGGGCATTCACAGGGATGTCTCATGGAGGTAACTCTCATCTCCAGGGAAGGTCCCCTTTCAAGAAAGTCCTCTTGAGCAGTCACCACTCATTCCAAAACACATGAATCTATATGTGCTGAAATAACTTGGTTATTGTTCATTGGTACCAGCTGACATGATCCAAATATTTTTTTATAAGTGAGCCATTTCCATCACTTACTGCTCCACGATTATTCTCACTAACTGATTTTTCCTTTAGTTTTTAAATAATCTAGTAAGCTGAGAGTGTTCTCTACACAACCTCACAAGATGGTAATTTATTTTGCTAGCTATTCCTACCAAATACATTTTGAGTATTACTAGTTAACCTGTTCTGAATTTACTATTGTTGAACAGCAATCATTTTTGAATTGATGTCACTAAGTCACATGCCTTATAAAAGTGGGCCAACACAATTAACACCTTTATCAACCAGACTCATAGACCTATTGAACAATATCAAATTCACTCAACAAGACCTAATGTCTGTGAAATCATTCTGGTTAACATTGACCGTATTCTCAGCATTTAATTCTCTACAGATGAAATCCATCATCAGTTGACCTGTTACTTCCTTGAGCCTTCATGCCAAATAGGTGTCTTGTATTTCATTTCCCGAGTCAATTGTCTTATCACTTACAACAGTGACACATCATTCTCCCGCATTCGCTGGAACTTCTCAGATTGCCATTTCAAATCAACACCATTAGTCCACACAGGTTTGTTAATAACCTCCTGGGATTATTTGTTTCAGCCTTAGAATCACAGAATCATTCTTGTTGAAAGACACCTTCACCAAAGCCACAAATCCAGCATACTGCATGTTGGAGAGACATCTGATGTCTTTTCCAGGGATCAGATGTAGCCAGAAGCTTCTTTGCATAAAGCAGAAGTGTGGGAAGAATCCTTCAATACCAGTTTGTCCTGCAAGTTTATAAACCTAACCATACCATTTAAGAACTGGTTAATTTGGTGTTGGTGGGGTTTCTTTGTTTGTTTGTTTGTTTTGGGGTTTTGTTTGTTTTGGTTTTGGTTGTTTTGGTTTGATTGTTTGTTTTTCCCTTGCTAACACTTAGTTCAAATATTACAATTTTGTGGGAAGAAATTCTCACTGCAAAAGATGTGATATGCTCTTCCCTCTGAAAATATGCAATTTTTCCTCATACTTTCCAAAGAACAGTAACAATCCAGAAACAAAACAAGTGGGGACAAAGCTCTTTTAAAAATCTTATTTTAAGGTCAGTATTCAGTGTATAAAATCAGATATAGCAGAGCATAAAATTCATGTCCAAGTCACTGATTTAGTAAAATAATCAAAAGGTGTTTCATGGCTTCATCAGAACATGCATTTGCCAATAATAAGCAGATGGTTTTGTAGAGTGAATCCATATTTGTAATATTTCTTTCCACACTAATAAATGCCACTTCTTTTGCACATTTTTGATTAATGCCTTTAAAACATGAGTTTACAGAAATACACAAATACTGTTATGCCACAGTCATATATGTAAAGTAAATTAATAGACAAGTTAGCAGAAAGTAAAAAGATACGTTTAAAATGTTCATCCTTCTTTCTTCCTTTGCAGTGATCACTTGTACTGCACGTTAGATAGCCCAATATATTTGACAGCTATTTTACCTTGATTTATCCAGACAGTATCTGCCCTATGGGAGATACTTGAACTTTCCAGCCTTCACACATTGCAGCAATGGGAAAATATTAGCAACACAACCCATGCTGCTGAAACAGGTTACTCTCTCTAGTTAAAAGATACCCATTCAAGTCATCCTAATTGAAATTTATGACCAATCTGTTTGATAGATTCTGCAGTATTTAATAAGAAATGCTTATTTTGAATAGTATAAAAGCTAAATAGTTAGGAAAATCTAAAGTACTTGGAAACCACAAAGAGAATTCAAGCTGTTTGTTAAACAAATTTGGAATTCACACTTGAGATTTGACTTTCATTAAATGAATTTTTTTTATTTCAGTTGAGCTGACATTTTGTCCCTAACTCCCTGTGTGTACGTACAGGGCTAGCTAGAAAGGTGCTCTACTATAAATGTGGGGCACTTGAGAAAAAAATGGATTTTTTTCATGGCACAACATAAAAATACATACAAAACCCATTCAGGGGCCTAAAGCAACATGGACAAAGCCACTACAGAACCTGCTTATGGTAGATATATCTGTTTTTTAAACACAGCAGTTCTTGAGTTCAGAAGGAATTGCTTTTAGAAAACAATGAATGCCAAGGAAATAATTCAAGTTTCCCCCTAATTTAATCTGCCAAATTTCCTCCTCCTTGAAGAGGATATCTAGCAAGTTGTTCAATTTGTGGAAATTTTCTACATGCCTAATTGACACTTGAGTTATAAATTTTGTCTTGTAACACAACCAGCACTTGTGCTTAAAAAAAAATAAAAACATAATTGTTTCTGCCCTGCCTTCACAATTGGAAATCAGACCCCGCAGTTAGGGCACAGCCATACCACCATTTGATTTGGCATTTGACTTAACCAGTGGGGCAAAAATGTCCAGCAGCAATGATGAAAATATAAGCAAGAGGAGAAAAGTCTCTCAAAGTAGATCAGCTGCCAAAAGAATTAAAAACTTTTTCCATCAGTTGCTGAAGTGCTTTAAGAGATTCTTGCTCTCTGCCCTTCCAAATGCTTACCTATACCTCTTTGGATATTTCTGTCTTCTTGGTCAGTCAGGTTTGCAGCCTTACTCCGAGGGAGGAGAAATAAACAGAAAAATGGGGAGTTCCTAACAAAATGAAAGCTAGTTTGATTATTGCTCATAAAAATAACAATCTAGCTATCATTTTAGACACCCATATCATACTTGAATAACTTGAATGAAGCTAAATGAGCTGTACAAATGTATAGTAGCACGCTCTATCTGTCCCTGGAGTGTATACCAGCAAGGCAGACGTGCAAGATAAACATATACTGCATGCATACACCATGGGATTCAACATTTGTTTTAATATTACTGCATTAGGTTTTGCAGACTCTAAGTGGCATTAATCGGGTTAATTCTTCTAGATCACATACGACTAATTACCCAACTGCTAAAAAATACTACGTAACCATGAAGTTAAAGCAGAACATAGAATCATAGAATCTTAGAATGGTAGAGGTTGGAAAGGACCTCTGGAGATCAAGTCCAATCCCACACCAGAGCAGGATCACCTAGGGTAGGCCACACAAACATATCCAGGAGGGTTTTGACACCTCAAGGATTTTGACCCAAAGCAGAAGCCTAGACTTTAGATACTCTCATTCTATCTGTCTTATAGAGAGAATTGTATTTTTTTTTCATTGTTTGGAAGAGATTTGGCAAAAGGAATCGGACAGCATGGCCACTGATACAAAAACAGCATAAAGATTCTTATTTGAAGTAAATCCTGTAAGCTTACGTATCGTGTTTATTATAATTTTCCAGTCTAACTAGCAATCTGCATGATCTCTGAATCATTCCATTCTTGTTTCCAACCAAAAGTTACAGCATGCATCAAAATCTGAAAATGCTTCATTCCATACTGGAGCTACAGGCAGCTGAAATACACTGTTACCATTGCTGAAACTTGTCTTTCTACTTTCTCCCCTCCAACGCTCATAATAGCCAAGCCCTGGGGCATGATACTCTGTAGTATAGCAAGCCCACAATTAAGCACGTAAAACAAAGGCAATGACAGAAGAAACAAAACGTGTTGCACATGCATATATGTCTTAATTATTACTTTGTTATTTTTTAAAAGCAAAATATTTAAGATACTGAAGGACTAGTAATCAGTCACAGATTTATGACTGTTTTGTGGTTTTCAGTAACAGTCAAATATGTGAACCTCTCAACTATATGATTCACTACAGCTCTAAGAATATACCTTCTGACAAAAGCAGCTAACTCAACTTCTCATTTTATGCAGCTTATAGAAAAATTTCATATGTGACCCAGTTATGTCACTACCATTTTCAAATTGTGATCCTCTGAAAAGTAACTATATAAAAAAAGCACCTTCTTACTCATCAGATCTACTCCCCATAGATAGCCAGGATAAGATCTGCTGACTTGGTTACAAAAATAAAGACTCTATTACTTATTAAAATTTCTCCTAGCCTTGCAAAACTAACAGAGCTGAGGAGAATAGGAAGCTAAATTCTTTTGCATCTTCAGTGGAAATTAGTATTTTACAGTGCAATATAGCTCTAAAAGAGCTCATCAAAGATTCTGGGTGGGCTCAAACAAGAGCAAAGACATACATTTGCCTGCAAAAACATTTTAACTGATACATAGAATAAGGAATTAATTTAGCATTTTGTTAGATATTAAGTCACTATTGGCCATTGGAAAGGATATGTTTTACATGAAAACCAAGCATGCTTTATACGGAAATCAATAGGACTCTCAAGCAGCAATTTTCAATTAAAATTGTCTATTAACCATCTTTCTCTGGTTCTTTGGTTTGTCATCTTATTTGTCATTTCAACACAACTCTCAGATATTAGCCTAGAAATCCTAAAGTTTGGCTCTTTGATTCTTCTTTCGCTACTGCTTGTTCTTCTTCCAGTACCTCAGTCTGATTTTATCACCCTGCCAGACCCAGCACAAAGCAAACCAATATGCCACACCATCAAAGCAATGCATTTGGGCTTCCACAGATTAAGAGAATGGCTTAAACTTTAAGTAAATTTACAGCGTGGATGAGGAGCTTTATTTGTTGAGGGGGAACGGTGGAACCGTTGACACTTGAGAAACAGCCTCAAATGCATCTGAACAACAAAATCTAATCTTAAATAGCCATGAAAAAATATATTAATCTTCCCACTTTCTCCTTGCAAGTGAGCTGTGCTTTAATCTTGTTTCTGGGAGGTGAACAGCAACCCCTTTACTATCCAGTCAGCAGCATTACCAGTTACTCAGTTACTGCCATCTCACAGATTGCTCCTTCTTTTCTGTCATACTATTCTATGGACACCCTTCTCCACTCTCATAGAATCATAGAATGGTAGGGGTTGGAAAGAACCTCTGGAGATCAGCAAGTCCAACCCCCCTGCCAGAGCAGGAACACCTAGGCCATGCCACACAGGAACAGATCCAGGAGATTCCTGAGAGAAGTCTCTAGAGAAGGAGACTCCACAACCTCTCTGGGCAGCCTGTTCCAGGGCTCTGTCACTCTCACAGTGAAGTTGCTTTTCCTCATGTTGAGGTGGAACTTCCCATGTTTCCCCTTGCGACCATTACCTCTCATCCTATCACAGGGCACCACTGAAAAGAGACTGGCCCCTTCTACTTGACACCCACCCTTCAGATATTTGTGAACATTAATAAGATCCCCTCTCAGTCTTCTCTCCTCCTGAACATGTTCATTTGTACCATCTCCCTCTCACTTCTATAGCTCTTGAACGTCTTACTTCATTTTCAACCTCTCAGACTAAATCCTGAATAGTTCAGAAAACCCACTGACTTGAATTTTATTTGCAACTAGAGATTTTTTTATGGAGAACCTGTGTTACTGTGTGTTGGGCAACACTGGCCCAAATTACATGACCTGAAAGACAAGTATTAAAAGCTGGAGGCAATTTGGGATCCTGGAAAATGTTCCAGTGAAGCAAATCACTTTATTACCAGCATTAAGTAAATCAAGTTCTAAAAATCACAAATTTATTTTAAACCCCACTCTTTTAAACTATTTTTTCTCTAAATTAATCAGATATCCTAAGGTTTAAGGTTTTTTTTTTTTTTTTTTTCAAATGAAGCTGCATTATACCTTTTTACAAGACCTGAGAAATATTAAGAAATTCAACAGAAAATGTGAGGGTTTGCAATAACAATCTTATGACTACTGTAAGCTGATCCCACTTTCTCTTCTCATAACAAAAGGGAAATGAGATACTGTAAGTGTACAAAAACCTCAGCAAGTATGAATTTAGATTTAGAATTTCTTTGCTGTCACAGAAGATCTGTATATAGATACATCTATACTTAGATACACATGTGGTAAATACAAAGAGAACCACAGGGAACCATATTAATTGTTATCTTTCTGTCTTTTACTGCCTGGAAAGTCACCTCTTCTAGAGCCTCTATTGCTTCAGCCTGAATTGTATGCCTGAGGCAAGAGGTTTAAGCCAACACTTTCAGGAAGGTTTGGAGAACAAGCCATAGGGACATAGTCACTTTTTGGTTTCTTTGTCATGTTCCCTCAAGGTATATTAAGAGTGCATGTTCTTCATAACAGAATCTCCTAAGTCTGAAATTTAAGGTTACCCTTACTGAGACATCAGAAATAAAACCAAAACTGATATTAACAACACAAATACATATGTATCTCACCATCTTCTCAATTCCAAGGCCTGCCTTCCTCCAAAGTCTCAGGTAAATGCCCCAAATTATTCTCTCCATGGCAAACCTTCCTGATAGTCCATTTCTCAAGAACACAGTTCCTAAATGAATGCTGGGAACTATGCTGCCTCTCCCCATTGCATGATGTAGACCTTGCACCTCACTGGATTATGACCTTGGTGGGAGGATGGATATTCCTGTTTTACTGCACTGATGCCAGCTACTAGATGAGGCCATGTTAATTTAAGGAATGGGAGAGAACAGGCAAAACTATCAGGAGATCAGGAGCAAGAGGTCCCCCCTGCACACCACAAGATGTTTTGTGCCCACCTTAAAACCTCCTGCCTTGAAAACTCTAGAAATGACCCCCACCTTTCCAACAGGGATTTGATGGCTCTGTTTGACAGCTCAAACCAGTAGAGGGCATCTCTGAGAATGCTGGAGGAACCATGGAATTCACCTAGACCCCACTGCACAGCCTAAAAGCACAGACCATGTTTAACTTTTTCGGAGGTTTCCATCTCATAATCCTCTTATGGATACAGGCAATTAGCCATGATCCCTGTTATCATCTTACCCTCTGACACACAGCAGCCACATCCAAACTGCCAAAGGCAACAGTCCTAGGCGAACATGGATTCTCTTCTGCATGCCCTCTTATGTTTCCTCCACTGTTGTGAGGGCATTCTGACAGAACTTGGATCACCCACCATTCTTTTGGCAAGAAAAGTTAGACCAGATGATCCTTGAGGCCTATTCTACGATTCTGTGAATCACTCCAAAAAGTTTTTACTGCTCAGATTCTGGGGATGCATTTATAGTGTAAATTTAACTTTCGATTTCAGGACTTTCCAAAGTCAACTGTAGCATAAGCTATTTTTTTGTACACATGCAGTTTTTTTGAAAGAGAGGAGGGTGAACAAAGAAAGCTTTAATTACAGCATGTTGTAATATGTCTTGCTTTGGGAATTTCCATGTCACACTTCAATTAATTTTGAAAAATTATTAAGAAGTTTTTATGATAAACTCAATGAAATTAGAGAAAATCTTAACAGAACTTACATGCTCCTGTAGAGGTCATGCATGTAAGCAATGGCCATCTATTACCTTAAATAACCAAACCATTCTGTGGCCTTCAAACTGACTGGAAGAGTTTGGCCTGTCTTTATTTTTAAATCTCCCACTCTCCAGCACAGTGTGACCATTGCCAAACTACCTACTGACAACAGCCCCAAGCTGACTGATGGTAATTCTTCAGACCTTGCCAGAAAAATTGTCTGGCATATGATGGAACTATTGTAGTGACTAGGAATTTAATACTAGAGACACAGCTCCAGAGCTCAGGAACATAACCTGGCAGTGCTCAGTTATTATCCGAGGGATAGTCTCCTGGGAATTAACAATGGGAAAAAATTCCCCTCACAAAGTGAATCAGGCCGAGTCTTGGAGGATGTGGTCTGTTTACAGAGAGGAAAAAACAAGAAGTCAGCAGAGGACTTCTTTTGCTTGTTTGAAGCTTTCTTTTAATTCTTTCTTTGGTGGAGAGACAAACAAACCAGTTTTCCCTAGACTGCTTCCTTTTTCTGGCCTTTCTCTGCCACGTGTCTTTCCTTCCCACCTCTTTTAGACTGAACTTGTTCACCTTTGACTTTTCACTTGTCCCTTATGCAGCTGACCGCAGCTTTTACCTCTAGGACTCCTCCCTTTCTCTAGCACATTTTTTGCAATCTTACTACCTGGGAGAGTAATTTCATCCCCGTCTTTCAGTATGTTTGTGCCTTTGGCCCTTTCTTTTGTATACCTTTGGACCCGTATCTTTCAACTCTGGATTTATACTTTCTACAAATACAGGATAGCTGCTGTGCTGAGGACCCACAGATTGATCTCAAGCTTTTAGTCCATACTGAAATCCTCATGGCATGGCTGAACACAAGCGTGGCACAACTAAAATGAAACTTATTCTTCACCTAATAACTTCTGCTTCTTGACTACTACTGGTGACAATATCATACAGCACTTTATATTCTTGCATACAAGTGCTAATAATTTTTCTCCATGAATAACACATCTAATATACAACTCATTTTCTTCAACCAGAGGAATACAACTCTCACCTTGACTCAATTTACTGATTAAAAATTTTCTTTTTCAGATCTTGATAAATGTGATCTAGACCCTCTCATCCATTCTGAGAACTTCAGCAAATATAACGTCCTATGTCTAATTCCTCAGGGTGTCCTTTCCTTTTCATATCAAGCAGAGTTGCCTTTACCGCTAAAGCAGCGTCATATCCGTGACTGCTCACTCAGCAGTGAAAAGACAGCTCCTCCCTCTGCAGCCCATCATTTCAGATCCCATTATCTACTGAACGGATTGTAAAACAAATACCTTTGCTTTTTCTCTGTCCTTTAGATAAATTCTTGGTCAGCATCTGTCCCACTGTTCTCCTTCTAAACACTTCTTAAACTGTTCTTTACTGATTCAGCAGCAGTGAAGTCGCAGCAAGAAGAACCTAGTATTTATTATGCTGGTCAGTGTAATCTCATTACTTCTCTTACTCCTCCATCCATTTGCTCAATCATTTCTGCTCCTTACTGTAAGTGCTGTAGACATTTTTGCTTTGTGTCATTAAGAGTGAGCTCCCAGGGCCTCTACTTCATAATCGAGATTGGTAAGCACATACCTCGGCTAGTCTAATAATTAGCATGTATGCTACCAGGTTTGCACTTCAGCTAAAATATACATCTTGGTCTTCCTCATTAAGACTGAACTCCATATTCCGTGAGGTATCATAATACTGTCATAAAGCAAATGCTGTGATTAGCATTAACATGACAAACATTGTCTTCCTAGCTGTAACTCATGCCACATGGCTTGATGATGAGATGTGTTGAACATCCACGACTTCCATAAAAATACCAAAAATAGGTGTTCATAACTTTTAAAAACTGGGCCACTTGCATCTTGATGAGAAGTGAGACTATTTTTTTTTTTTTTTTTATGTCATAGGAATCAGCTTAACTTGCATGCCTCAATGGAACATCAGTGCAGATGGAATCTTAATGAGTATAACCAAGCTCAGGCAGAGAGTTACTGTTAAATATTTTTTTAATCAAGGTTGTTCCTCTGCCCCTCGCTCTGATTTTTCTCCCAGAAGGAAGCAAGGGAGAAGACTTCAGAGGCCCCTGTAAAAGCTGAGCTCTACCAGAAGCTTTCCCGGCCCAACTATTCTCTGCTTGCAACAACACGGACAAATCAAACAGCGGCACTGACGCGGTTTCTTCTCACTGCCGCCGAGCCCAGGCGGAGGGACTTCTCTCGCGTTCCCGCCGCCCCCTTCCCGGTGTCCGAAACACCCCGCTGGCCGCGGGCCGCGGCCCCGCCCCCCCCCACGCCCAGCCCGGCCGGGGCCCGCCCCCCGGCCCCCCAC
>JAAGNO010024503.1:7064-24620 GCA_033439905.1 Ceryle rudis
ACAAGTCCTTTTTTCCATGAGCTGTATACTTCTCTCTTCCTTGAAATCTCCTTCAGAAGCTCCCTGCTCATCCATGCGGGTCTCCTAGCACGCCTTCCCGATTTTTTCCTCAGTGGAATATATCTATCCTGGGCCTGGAGGAAGTGGTACTTAAAAGTTAACCAACTTTCTTGGACTCCTTTACCCTCCAGAGTCCTAGCCCATGGGATTCCTGAAAGCAGATCTTTGAAGAGTTCGAAGTTAGCCCTGCGGAAGTCGAGGGTTGTAACCCTACTTACTGCTCTACTTCCCCCTTGTCTAATACTAAACTCTACCATATCATGGTCACTATTGCCTAGGCTGTTCCCAACCCTAATGTCTCCAACCAGTCCTTCCTTATTAGTTAATACACGGTCCAGCAGTGCACCTCTCCTTGTTGGTTCCTCCACTACCTGCATTTGGAAATTATCAACTATACACTGCAAGAGCCTTTTGGACTGGGTATGCCTGGCTGTGTGGGCTTTCCAACATAGAGATAGTCACGAGCATCATGGGTTTGTGAAGAATATATTCCATCAAGATATGTAGTATGCTTAGTTAGCCGTATTGGAAAGATTTCCTGATAGCGATTGATTTTCCAGCCCTGTAATTAGTTCAGAGATTACAAACATAGAAAATATTGCTCCAAGAATTGATTTTTTTAATTGTTCATAGCTCCAAAACTATGGTGTGATTGCAAAGCACATCACATGCTTCCTGTGGAGAAAGACTTTGAACTTTGGAAAAATATTACCCTTGTAAACATGGAGAAGAAATCACATGGCTAATTCTTTTGCTATCTCAGATGAGGCTTGGATCCCACCGGTTCTGGCTGAGTTTGAAAATACACCCGTGTAGTTCCACCTGCAGGATCAAGAACTACAGGAGAGATCAGACTTTGCATCTGTGAGGCTGCATTACACCCCAGCCGGGAGCTGCCTGTGCAGGTCAGGATCAGAACAAGTGTCAGCCATCCCCCGTGGTGCAGAGCCCTCCATCCAGGGATGCCCCTGATCTTCACCCTTGTAATAGCTTTGGCTTAGTTTGTGCTCTGTGCACATATCATGCACCTGCCCCTCGCCCCTCCAATGAGGTCCCAACCCCATGGAGCACATCCCACATGCATCACCAGCACATGCACCCCTCTGCCATCAGCTGGGAGGTCAAAGTACCTCTGAGGAGGAGGGACATTCTGCTCTCCACCCAAATTCCTGGAGCTGTTCTCAGTCGCTATCACAAGGGTCCATGTGGATGCCACGAGCCAGGTATCAAAGGGCTCTGGTTGCAAACTGCAGCAAGAAAACATTTCCCAGCAAGGCTGCATTTTGTTAGTCCCCTGCTCCATCCTGGGGTCTGTGTTGACGTTTTATCAGTTTAAACTCTACACTCTTACTATTGCTGCTGGAGCTGCCCACTGGTGCAGTAAACACCGTGCGTGCAGACGCATTGCACTGGGCATTGCCCCGACCATTTGTCAGGGCTCACATCTCACAGGTAGCTGAGCTCTCCTGAGACAAATCCCGTGGACCACAGCTTGGGCCGTGATCCACTCATTTTTCCTCTCCTTCCCCTGGCCCTCCTGTTGTGGGAACTCAAGGCTCAGTTTCACTTACTGGAAAGGTTTACAGGGTACAGCTCTAACTCGGTGACTGCCATGTCTTTCTCACCTGAAATGACACTTGCCTGTGCCATTTCCTTGTTATAAGTAAAGAGAAACTTAATCAGCAAAACGTCTCCTTGCTGAGGTAGGCCTGGCTTTCTGAAAGCCATTAGCCAGTGACAAGTTGCAGTATCTCCTGCAGCTGGTCTCTGTGGTGTCTTTGTTCCTCTGGTCCTCTGTCATTGCAAAGGTGCACCATGCCACCAGTCGCTTTGTAGCTCCTCTTCCCAGTTAGTGCTTTTGCTGTTTTTTAATTGGGTTTTTTGGGACAGTAAGGAGGAGATAGGAGGGAATGAAGACGGGGAACAGAGCAAAGCAGGTCAGAGTTACTGCAGTGGTCTGAGTATTGGAGATTTTTTTCCCCCACTTGCTTACCCAACATTTGGCATCTGAGAAGCACAGGGAGCAGCAGGCAGTTGGCCCAGGGCAGTAACTTCTCCCACGTGTGTCCATGGTCAGAACAGACATACAAATAACCGTCTATCAGAGACACCCCATGGCTGCTCTCACCTTCATCCCACTTTCAGAGCAGGATGAACACCAGTCCTGATCCCCACCATGGCAGGGATCCCACCCCAGCTCTCCTGTTTGCTTCTGTCACCTCGGGCTCTCCCCAGCAGCTAGAAGCTGAATTTGCACAAGCAAACAAGCCCTGGGCCTGCCAGGTCTGGAATGTCTATTGTTTTTTATTGCTTCCAGGCAACATTTTTTCATCTGTAATTATCAGCTGAAGAAAGATGTCTCCTTTCTTCTTCAGAGAGGATTTTGAGCGAGATGCATGAACCAGTTGGTTCTTCGTGCTGGTGACTCAGTGGCCTCGTTGCACGCATGGGGTGGGGTGGCTGTTGCTTATGGAAAATAGTGGTTATGCCCAGTAAAAAACAAACTTCCTCTTCCGAAGAAACTGTTTTGTCTTTGTAACAGGATGACAGATATTTTCTGTGGCAGCAAAGCCAGGAGATCCCAACAGAGGCAACAGGGGCATTGCAGCTAGGGAGGTTATTACAATTATGTCATCTCATTGCCCAACTGTGCCAGGCATTAAACAAATCAGTTGTGTCACTTCTCCGAAATGCTTGCAAATTCGCAAGGTTGGGCAAACAGCAAAACTCCCCAAAAAGATAATTTCCAACTTACAGGGATTACATATTCTGCTGTAATCACACAGGCACTTAGAGAATTCATAGTCTATGAGATTTCTTCCAGAACCTGTGAAACCTCAAGGAAGGAAGAAGAGATGGTTCTTTTCAAAAGCCCCAGATCTTATGCTAATAAAAAATAGTTAAATTGGGCAATCTGAGTTGGTTCAGAAAGTGCTTCTGCAACTATATCATTCCCAAATATACCCAATCCCAGAAAAACCTTGGGAAGCATCTCAGAAGATGGGAAGTGCTGCAGTGAAAGTAAATGTAATAAGACATTCATGAACCACATGCCTTCCCCTCCCTCACCCGTGGTAGCTTCTGGGGCAACTGGCCTCAGACCAAGGCACAAATTCTCCTGCACATGCAGTCGTTGCACCAGCCCATTTTTAATCTTTGCAGGAAAATGTTATTGCTGGGACTATCTTTGTGCAGGGATCCTATAGGTGTGGAGGGAAAGGAGGAGAAAATGCTGCTTTATTCTTTACCTCCGAAAGCCATTACTGGGATCACTGGGAAGTGGAATTTGGGTTGTGGATGTGAGGAGTGAATTGCAAGCACTTTCCTCACCTTCCTCTGCTCTAGGAGAAGTGGATATGAAAAAAATAATTAAGTATTCTGCCCCAAAAATGTATCTTACTTTGTGTAAGTGATTCTCCCTTGCATGAGGGTAGAGGGGCTGCTGCTGGGCTACTGGTACTGAGGGAAGGCACCAGGCAAGCGTTAGTCTCCCCCATGCACTTTTGGGGTTAGGCAATAACGAGGCATTCTGGAGGTTCCCGAGGTGGGAGAATCTTCAGGATGAGTTGCGGGCATTCCTGAGTTCATATCTCCCCTGGAATTCCTGCTGGGATGAGGAGAGGAGCAGCTGAGTTACCCAGTCTCACTCTCCCATCTAGTGGTAAAACAAGGAAAGATGGTCCAGGCAGAAGAAAAGATTTTAACTTTCTGAGGCTTTTCAGAGGGGTATCATTGTGGGTTCACTTAAACCCATTTTCTCCAGCACTGGGATTGGGAATATCACCGACCTGATCCAGAGGGAAACACAGTAAAATGAAAAGGTGGCTGCGGGTTTTTCCCCATCTCCAGTAGGATTTGGGGGACCCTTGAGCCAGGAATGAGCCATGAAGGAGGGAGATCCATGCACTGATAAATGCACCCCAGGTAAACCAGTCTGGCTCTAAAAGCATGCACTTCTTGAGCAAAATGAGGTCTTCTAAAGCACTCAGGATGCGTGAGAGGCAGAAAGCTGTAGAGCAGTGTAAGAACCACACTTCCCACAAATAACCTCTTACCTTCAAATAACCCTCTTTGCTGCTCCAGCCCCAGTATGGACACAGCTTTGCAGCTCACCTAGAGCCACCCCACATGTGAGCCCCATGTCTGCCCCGCTGCCTTCCCGGAAAGGCCTCTGCAGTCCCCCAAAATAGCAGGGGGAGGCCCAACCCACAAAGGCTGCTCATTACGAACAAGATTAAGCACCCACAGGCATCGTGCTCAGGAAACACGCTGTCGGAAGTGTGAGCTGGGGGCCACACTCGCTGAGCATCACATGCAGAGCCTGACATTTCAGCAAAGCAACCGCCTTTAGGACCTCTCCTTGAAGGTGATGAGGGGATGCTGAAGCAAGGCAAGGTGGGTTACTCTGAGCTGCAAAGCTGTGTTTTATTTCAGCCAGCCCCACATTGCTGGATGGGAAGGGTTTCACCTCTCTCACAGAACTTTAAGATGTTCAAGGTGATTCAGGTCAAAGAAGTCCCAATTCTTCCATCAAGAACTGGTGCAGAACCAGCTCAGTCAGTAAGGAATGTCAGTCCCCAGGCTGGAGAGGTGCAGGGCTTGGGTCCTGCTGTTCCAGATACAGGATGCTGCAGTTCTCACTCCAGTGTCCTGAACTTGGTTCTGGAGATCTGAGATGCAGAATGGATGTATTTTTACAGAAGATTTATGTTCTTGTGTCAGATCGAAGGATCATGGCATTTCCTGGAAGATTAGATGATGTTTCCTTTTCAGTAAATAAGGACAAAAGCACAGGGGTGATAAAAAAAGTAATCTCTCATAGATCAGCAGTTTACAAACCCCAGAGGTGTGTGTGCTTGGCTCACATTTCAGTTCATACAAAAACGCTTTCCTGGAGCAGCACGCTGCTGAAAGTGGCTTTCCCAGCATGTCACCCACATCGACTGCAGCGTGAATAGACTCAGATGGAAAAGGAGAACTCAGACGAGTACTGTGCTCACTCCCACACAGCCAGGTTATATAAACAAAAGGTGCTGGGCAGGTTTGGGAGGGCAGGAATCAGTCATGTAAAATTTCTTCTGCAGAAGGAACGCAGTGCTCTGGGTGGTTTCTCAAGCACCACTACACGCTGCCAGGGCAGGGATGCAGGTTGGACCAGCATCGGTGGGAGCCAGTGATGGGGCCAGGCCACCTCGGGGGATGCATGAAGCCCTGTTGGTCTGTGCTAACTGGGACAGGATGTTGTTCAGTGGTGTTTAGTGCAGTTGGGACCGGGGTGGGTGCTGGCTGAGAGTGCTGGACCCCTCGCACTGCCGGGATGCAGCTTAGCCACCGCATCCCTCAGCCACTCGTCGTGTCGGGAGAGGGCAGCCTTCGCTGCAGATGGATGCAGCTGGGTGGACGAGAGGCATCCACAACCAACCTATCTTAGCACAGTGGGAGCCTCTTTTTTTCAGAAGAACTTAAAAGAGAAAGGTTAAACCATACCCAGTGTGGAAGAGGGGGTTGTGCAGATGAAAAAGGCACCTTTCTCTCATGAAGACACTGTCATTGCCAGGAGTTCAGCACTTTCCTGTCTGCATCCTCAAGGGTGTCCCAAGATGTGATTCACACACCTGAGCTGGTAGGGTAAAAGGGCCACGACCTGCTGCTTCAAGAGCCCTTCTCCAGAAGGCTTGTAGATATATATCAGGTTTCCCTTCTTCACTGTAAGCTCATCTAGATACAGAACAGACCACCAGGCTCATCCATTTGGCTGCCGTAGCACCACATGTGCCACAGCCTGAGCACCTGGGTGGGACATCCTGGGCTTGCATGTCCAGCAATGGCCTTGCAAACTTTCCCTGGAAAGCATGTTCTCTGCTACAGCAAAAAAAAAGGTTAATGAAAAGACACGTTGGAAACGTGGAAGCACAGTTAATGTTACTGCTGTGATGCTTCATTTGAGCTGCAAATAGGAGATAAAGTTCTACCTCCCACTAGAGATGTCACCAGGGAAAGTTATTCCTTCCTTCTGCAAATGGCATCACATTGTTTCTTCTTTTCAGCTTGCTGCCAACCTGGTGTCACCATCTATTTTTTCGTGAAAATAATCTGGTTACCTGGCAGTGCTGGTACCCACCATTCAACCTCCCACCCCCCAGACAAGATCAGTACAAACGATATTCAGAAATAGATTCACCTAGGAAAGAAGAATAAATAAGGATGTCTCTTAGCATGTGAATAGCTAATGAAGACCCACTTAGCAGGCTTGGCATATTCATCAACTTCAGCGGATAATCGTTGATTGTGTGTCTGCAGCTACTTTAATCTTTGCTCATTATACCCAGGTCATATGAAACACACACAAAATCGTGGCAGAAATGATAAGACCCGATGGAGATGGCCATAGTGGTGACCCATCCCAAATAGAAAATTACCAGTTAGGAGTTTTTATTGCCTGTTACATGGAGCTATTTCATCTATCAGAAAGAGGTAGGTCACTTCTGATAACGAAGGGTGAGATCCAGCTCATCACAATATCCCTCATTTCTCATTACCAAGAGATGAATCTGAACAGTCCCAAGTTGACACTCCTTTGAGAATCCCTGAGCACACCTTCTGGGGGTTGCTTAGGATTCACCACCACAGTACCATGCCAGTATTGCCCAAAGGACTTGGAAATGTCCGCACCAAACTGGGTGAGAATTGAACAGGGTGACAGGTCTGCTTGGCACCCAGCTCCTGGGAGCTACCTGGCAACCACTGCAACCCTCACCAGTTGCTGCTCCACTCTCCTCTGGCTGTTCCCAGAGTGGCTTTTTCCCTCTTAGCAAGAGGTTTTTCAACCGCCTCTTAGAGTCCTGTGAAACTTCTAGTGAATAACGTACATAAATACACTATAAGCTATATAAATATAGAGAATCCTCTAACAGGATTTTCTTTTTAAGTACTTTAAGACACTGGTTTCTCCCTCTCCTGAAACCAAACCTGGAGGGCTCAGGGGCTGCAAGGTGAATGCCATTTTAATATTACATTTGGTAATAATCTGGGAAGGAGGAAAGGGAACAAAGAAAGAAAGAAAGAGAGCTGAGCAGATCCTGCTGTACCACAAGTACCCTGTGTTTTAATTAGTTTGCTGCGAAACTTGTGGCAGTGGATAAAACCAGAAGAGGGCTGCTGTAACGTGAAGCACTGTTGCTGGAGGACTCTGCTGCAATCTGGATTATGTTGCTATAAATCTGCTCTAGTTCTACTTGACTGATCCAGCCCCGAGACCTCATTGGTGGTGATTACTCCCAGACCCTTCAGTCTCCACTCCTCTCTGTTTCTAACCCAGCAAACCATCCTCTTTCACCAGTTCTGGGTCAGAGGAAAATATTGTTATTTGGCTACCTCTATTTTATGGTCTTTTAATTATTTCCACCTCTGTGATTACACTAATTAGCCAACTGGCTTCTAATAGCTGTACAGTAGCTCGCATTACAGTTTCATTAATCACAGCATTAGCCAGTCTCATTAAGAGTCCCTGATTTATTTTTTTTTTTGCATTACGATTTGAAATTATTCAATGCAAAAGTAACCCAAAGGGGGAAAAGAAGTCAATAGGAATAGACACTGCCTTCACCAGCAGCCTGTCGGAGAGCCTCTGATATATTTAGAAATGTTATGATTTACAAGAGCCCGCCAACCATTTACTTTGTGTCTATAAAACCCAGTAAGTTTGAAGTTTGCAAATCACAAGCATTAAAGGCTCCTTCTCACTTCCTTTGATTCGAGGCAGTTGACTGACACATTCAAATGGGATCAAAAATAAAACAACTGACAACACATCTCCTTCATCCTGAGAGCTGTAAGCGAGCACTCGCCGCTGCTACACCATCTCTTCATCACGTGGCAAACCCAGGACAAAGCAGAAATGAAGATCTAAGAGGAGGTTAAGTTTTTGCTGCTGGAAAAACATTACTCTGGCAGCTCTCAAGACCTTCCTATAAATCCTCATCTACAGGGACTATTTGATGTGCTAAAGGACTTCTTAAAATAATCAAAATTAAGAACAAAGCAGTGCACATTGGATAGCTTAAATACATGCACAGGAGAATGTTTGCCACTGTGGTTATGATGGGTAATAATAATAATAATAATTAACACTTGCTTAACAGAAGAAATTCAAACCCAGATCAAACACAGATCCTTCCAGCCTGCTGTGTACCAGGCAGGGGAAGGATGATGGGTGAGAAGACAGATGCCCAGAGACTTGCAACCTGTCAGCAGAGAAGGCCAAGCTGGAGTCACCTCTCGCAGGCAGTGCTGCCCGTCCACTTGAGCTCTGCTCAGACATAAGCCAATTGCTTTGCTTCCACTTCCAAGAGTGATCCCAGAGCTTCCCTTTTCCCTCCGCTGCAGCTGCTCTAGGAGTCCCTGTAAGACATCTCTGCCTGCACCCCCACCACCACACAAGATCCTCTGAGGGGAGGTGTGTGGGAGGGCACGGCTTTGTCCATCAGAGCACGCCCCCCTCCCAAACTCTTTGCAAGGCAACAGAGACACAAATTAGAAAGAAACCAAAAGTAGACTTTTAAACATCAGACTTATTTCAGCTTCTGAGAGTTGAAAATTGATCATGTTCTTTCCTTCTGGAGATGCTACAGATACATGTTACCAGTGATTCTCACTCCCTTTCCCCATCCTGGGCCATTCCTGCACTTCATCCCCTTCTCAGGAAAGCAATTTTCACCTGCACAGCACCCACAGCCTGTTCGAGTCATGGTCCTTGCTGGAGGAGCTCATGCTGGTGGGCATGGGGAGAGCTGTGACACCAGGGGCAATGAACTGGCCTGGAAAAACAGTTCCCAAAGGAAAGGGTGGAGGCAACGAGCCGAGGCAAACACAGGAGGCTACTGAAGCTTCTACAAGGGGTTCCTGGGAAAATCATGGCAAAGAAATGCTGTTCCCCAGGCAGAAATCAGCACTTTGCTCAGCTGTTTGTGACCTTCCTCAGCACCTTCATCACAGATGCTGCTGATACCTTCTGTGAGTGCCTGTATACCTGCAGTTATCCCAGGCTGGTGTTTGGAACAAGACAAACTCTGACCATCCTGCTTGCTCACGGTGAGGACAAATAACAGCAGTGCAAGGGGATTAATGAAACCAGACCTTGAGCAGCAATCTTCAGCATCTGAGCCCCTGCAGGAGGGCAACCACTGGCTCCTGTGGAATTTTTTTTTAATAGCAGCAACCTCTCTATTTAGTTATTTTGCATCTTCAGTCTTCATCTGCTGCAAAGCAGAGTTCTGAAGAAGGAAGTGTGGTCTAGCTGTAGCGTGTGGCCCTTCTCCCTTACCTGGACATGCCAGCCTGGGCTCTGAGTGATGATGAAGAGGGTGGTGAAGCCTGAGTTCAACAAAGTGCTTCAGTGCAGCTTAATTTTAGTGAGCACTTAGAGAAACTTTTATAGCAGAAGGGACAAAGGTGATGGTGCTCTCTCCTGCCAGGGCTGGCTTTGACAAGGAAGGAGAAGGAAGGAGCCTTCATTTCCTGAAACTAAGAGGCTGAAGAGCCCCCATGACAAGCAAACCATTAAAAAGAAAAAGTAACAATAATACTGAGGAAAATATTGCTTCAGGGAAAAATTTCTGCTTGGTTTTAGCACAGATGTTGATATTGCACACACAGAAACGGCTGCATGGAAACGCATTTGCTGTGTGCTATTAGGTGGTGCATGAAAGCAAAGAGCTGTGCTTGCAAGGGAGAAATTAAAGCATTTAAAAATTAAAAGACATTTAAAAAATGCCTTCTGAAAGGCATTTTATTCTCTGATAGAGAAGTTATGAGAGGAGAGACCAAGCTTCCCCAATTCAGAGTCTGTGACTACCTTGAAGTGCTCGTCCAACATTTCACTTCACTCCATGTAAATTCAAACTAAAGCTTATCCACACAGCACCTGTAGTACCTCCACATGAAGATCCCACAAAGCATAAGGGGAAGCTTTTCAAATTAATTAATATCATCATTTCAAAACCCAGAGCCCTCAGGAGGGGGGAATCCTGAGACCAGTGGGATGAGGGAGTCACAGGCTGAGGCTGAGCAGAGTGTTTTGGGCATCGTACACCTGAAGGCAGCCACAGCAAGGCTCGAGCACAGAGGTGATTGTTCTGCACTTTGCATATTCCCTCTGTGCACTGGGCTGGGATTTTTCATTTCATCCATAATTCATATCTTGCTGCAGCGATTCTGTGGAGGCAACACAGGATCCCAGCACCGGTGGCAGCAAGGAAAAGAGAGAGCGGCTTTTCCCCACCAAACACCAAACTGTAGAGATTGGGTCCTGCCAGCACCTCCACTTTATCCCAAGTTGCCCTGTAGGCAAAGATGCAAGCAGACAGTGAAATAAGGACTGCAGCTGGGTTCAGGGAAGGACGAGCTGCTGGTGCATGTACAGCCAAGACAAACCGCTACCCCATGGGCGGGCCAGCCTGGCTCGGAGCCAGGCATCCTGGCAGCCCTTTGCTCTTGGGTCGCTGGCAGCTGAGATGAAGATGGCTACTGCAAAACCCACACAAGCCCAAGTTCAAACCCTCTGTCTCATCTCTCTTTGTAGCCAGGAGTGACTGTGCACAGCAGCCAGCAGCACAGGGCACTTTATTCCTCCAGCCCCAGACCTTTTTCTATACATGCAAATGCCATCACTGACCAAACTCAGTGCTCAATGCCCGAGCACCATTAGCTTTTGGGACCAGGCTGCTTTTCTTTCTGACCTGGCTCCAGCAGTGCTGAAAGGTGACAATCTTTGCCATCACTGCAGATGTCACTGTGTCACTCTGGACCTATCATGTGTACGAAGCAGCCCGTGCTCCCTCCAAGGGTTGTAAAGCTTTTTCCCATAACCCTTGTGCCTTTCCTCTCCATAACACACAGACTGAAAAACCCAGTTTGTCAGAAACTAAAGTGTTTTGTGAGATTAAAATGTAAATGTTGCACTCGGCTTTTGGGAGGGGGGTTGATATTTTACTTCTGACTCTGAGAGGAAATAGATTTTTGATAACTCTGCGGAACTGCTGCTGCCCAGCCACTGCTGCAAACAGCCAAAACCTTGATAAATAAATCCTCTGTCAGCCAGCCCTGAAAACTAGCTTGCTGGTGGTTTGGAGAAATATTGTGAATTTCAAAGCAGCCTTGCACAAGGGGACCTGTAATTACAGCAGCCTCTCCTACTCTGCCTGGCTTTGCCTGGGTTTGAGAGAAGAGGGGCTGCGGGATGTCCTCTTTGATGGTGTTGCTAGTTATAAACACTATATATTAACTTCCTACTGTGTTTATTGACTTGAAAGTGTGGTGAAAAGGCCTTGCCAGGGGTCATGCTTTGCACTAAGCTCATCCATGAATACCAGACTGGGATGTTGAAAAGGAGTGTGAAAATAATTTGCATTAAATTCCTGCCTGGCTTCACTCCCATTTACAGTCTCACCTCCGTAAGACACCTGCAAAAAGATCTGGCTGAACCCCAAACTAGATCCTTCCCAAGGCAATGCTGTTTCTTATCTTTTCATGGTGCATCCAGGTCTCTTTCCTCTGGAGTCTCTGACTCTGCAGAAACTTGCCCTGCACTCTGCATTGGGCACCACACATGGCTTTACCTTTGTGCTCAGAGAGATGCGACACCACGGTCTGGGAATTTTCCAGGCACCTTGTTCATCCAGCCTGTTCTAAATACTGGTGAACCTAAGGCAAAAAAAAATCATCAGGAGGAGTTTTCTAACTTTCTGCTGATGACCAAAGCTTGACAGGATTTTTGCACCCCCAGCCAGCACACATTTACATGGTTGAACTGTGCTATAAGGAGCTCTTGCCTCATGGCTCTCAGTCAAAAACTATGACCAACATAAATAGTCACAGCTTTATTACCAAAAAGCATCAGTTTAAACTAACCTTTCTTGCATAACACGTGGAATAACCTGAATACAGCCACTGCACAACTCAACCAGCAGCACTCGGAAACGATCAGTGGGTCAAGAATCACTCCTAGGATTAATTTGGAAAATAATTTCAAACAACTGAGATATATATGAAAATGAACAGACCACATATTAATAGAGCTTGAGCCTGATCTGTAAACTTAGCTACTCACTTTTTATCCCTTAAGTAAACTAGGAACAGTAACATATTTATAGCCTCTTGACGTAAGTAGCCTTCCTGAAATATTGTACGTAATAAATATTCTGCTGTCTCCAAAAGCCTATAGGACAAAGCAGTACCAAGGTACTGCAAAGGCAAATGCTACATAGCTAACGAGGGCTGGTGAGCTGCCAACCAGCTGAAAACATCACAAATGAGAGAAAGCAATAAAAATATAGACTTACTGTTAACGTAAGATAGAGTTTTATTGACACAACTGCAGTGCAAGGTCACTGCATAGTCTTTCAGCCTTTCAGCTTTGCATGGCACCTTTAAACACCCCTTCCCACCGTCACCTTGGCGTTTGGTCAGCTTCTTCCCAAGGTTTGTTGTTCGTTAATTATTTTCTCCGCTGTTTTTTTCCCCTTTTCTGATGTAAAGATCATAAGATCTTGGCCCTTTTCCCCTGACCCATGCTGCCAGCACTGCTTTTTATGGAATTACAAATTACATAGTGCATCTGCATTAAAACAAAATGTGTTCATCACCGTTTTTAAATAAGGATGTCATTTGTAAATGCTTTATTCATAATTAATGGAATTATTACTGGGTGCAGCCACATTCTTCATCCATGTACTGTAAGATACGTTGTAAAGTGCATTAGTAAAAAGCTTTATAGATGAGGATATGACAACCCGACTGTGAAGCACATTATGTGATGTACTGTAGCTATTGCTGTAACAATCTTTATGCAAGATTTTAAGCTATCAGTCAGCCAGGGCTTGATTGATAGTGTAAATGTTAATAATTAATAATAGGATAATGTTGATAACTAATTAATAGTAAATGATGAGTATGGATTTTTTTAGTTAGTATTATGCTAATATGCATTATTCACTCAATCATAAAATCACGGTAGAGATGACAAAGTCTCTCTAGCTTTCTCCATCTGTATCACTGATGGATGGGTCAGTGCTGCTCTTTCCTGGCATTTCTGGAGCAGCTCTTTTCATCTGGCTTCTGGGATGAAATCTATTTGTTAAGAAGTATTTTTAAAACAAATTCATAACTCTGTATATGCATGTACCAGAGTAAAGTGTAAAGTCACATCCTTTAGGACACATGTACAATGAACCTGCCTTGCTCTAGGGGTGGGAGACCACAATCAGAGGGACCGTCTGGTACTTTTACAAGGAAATAGTTTAAAATGAAGGAATTGCCACTGCAGATTTCTTTCACTTACATGTGGCATCCTCCATCAGGCACTTTTACCTATTACAGTGGGTATGGGAAGGTCCTTGGGCTGATGAACAACCAGGTGGGGTGTAAAGATGGAGACGCAGGAGAGAGAACTGTAAGGTGGCTCGATGGTGGTGTAATTTTTTTTTCAGCTGATACTATCTTTTTTTATATATACCAGACAGGATAGAAACGGGCATTACATCATGCTGGGCAAAGTGAATGTCTGTTTGCTACCGGGCACAGACTGCTCAGAGGATGTGAAATACTAAACAGCAACCTCAAAAAAACCCCAGGATTTAGGAACAGATACTGTGAAATGGCCCCTGGGATGTGCTGGATTAAAAAGTTCCCAGCAGAAAGAATTCCCTTCTCCAACCCCAGCAGCATCTGTCTCCATTGCCTGTCTCACAGCTACCTTCCCAGGACCAGATAATAATTTTGCCTTCTTTGGTTTCAAAGACTAAGATGCAGGAGAGCTCCTTCCTGGTACTCAGCTGGTTTGTAGATAACCTAAGCCAAAGGTATCAAATAGACCAAGCTCACTGGCATTTTCCTGTCAGCGTGGTCTCCGATGAGGAGGGATGTGCTCCACACCCCCCCCGTAATGACATTTTAATTCCTTAAACCATGCTAATGTCCACCCAGCTCTCTGGCAATGCACGACCACAGCTTATTGACTAGTGTGAGAGCAATGTTTAGAGAGAGCTGGAAAGTGCTAGTTAGTGCAGGAAGTCTCTTACTAAGGACATGAATATTGGTAGCTTTTTCTTAGAGAGATGAGAGTCCTTGGAGCTGATCCACAGATTACCTTTTGTACCCCTCCTTCCCTCCCTGCCTCTCGTATTTTGTGTTTGGCTTTTCAACATTTTTATTTCAGATAAATCTACAAGCACAATTTCGGGTGGATGTCACCAGGATCCACTTCCTCCTGGCCCACAGACAGTCTGTCTCTCATCTCACTTACATTAGTATCAATTATTTACAGCAGGAATGCTAAATCATGAAAATGAAGTTGCAGCAAAGCTCTGCCTCACACTGGTTGCAGCCTCCCAAGCCGCTGTATTATTTGTATTTTGCCTTGCAGAGCAACAGCCATGAATTTATTCCCCCTTTCACAATCTCAGATAAGAGCAGTGTCTGGGCACCCACAGCCCATGTTCTTCATGGGGGTAAAAATTCATATAGGGAGTGCAGTGGGCAGCGTGTCTATAGGGAAAGCTTTTCCACAGTGACTAGATCTTGGAGCAGCACAGCTCCTTTGTGTGCTTGCCAGAAGGTTCCTCCTTCCACAGAGACCTCCTGACACTGGCAAGTAATGTTTGGAGAAAGCAGACCATCTGCCTGTCCATGCATCCCACGGTGATGGAGCTGACACCTCGAAGCACTGTGCAGCCAAACTGCTGGGGGAGTTGCCACCACTTTGCTGCACCACACCAGTATTGCTGCCATTCCCCTCCTCCTCCTTCCCATGGGTATAATCTCTCTTCTGGGAGACTGTAATTCGGGGGGAAGAAGCTCCTTCCCCAATTGTGGCATCCAGCACCATGAGATTTGAACAGGTCTCTCGCACTGTCAGGCCATTGATGATGAGCTCCTTAATCACTAAGCATATGAGATTTTTTTTTTGGATGAATAGTGTTTAAAGTGAATAAGTAAAATCTTAAAAAGCAATATAAATAGATGGGGGTGTTGTACAGCTTAGGACAGTACAAATACAGGTGTCCGGGCTCTGTGTTCATGTCTTTACTCTTCAGATCCACAACAGCAGAAGTAGTTTACCTCTGTTGGTACGTGCACCACTAAATGAGGTGATGCTTACACCCTTGACCTTGGAACAGTGCCTACGTTTAAATTTACAGTAATTCTCAATATTGTTCAGGTAAAGCTCTGCTTGCATCAGAGATGCTGTCCTTTCCTAGGTCTGATTCCTCTGCTTACTCAGCACATTCCCACTCTGGTAGTTACAACTCAGGAAAGTCAAAAGAAACCCTGAGAAAATAAGAACAAGCAAAACTTTTAAAACCTGGTTGCAGAGACTATTCAGGGAGTGAGGAGACCCCCTGAGTGCAGACCAGGACCTGCAGATGCTGAGCAAGCTGATCTTAACCTGCCATGGGCTAGCAAGGGGGTTACACCATGAGACCTGAGATAGCCCTGAGGTTGCAAAGCTCCAAGCCTACCACACAGCTCCTTAAAGTGAGCCTCTAACCACCAGTGGCTGGTTCAGCCCTGGAGAGGTGATTTCGGGCACCTTTGAGCCTCCCTGGCAGCGTGCTGTGTCTGTGGTCCATGCTGTGGTCATAGTGAGGAGCTGAAGGGCAGGGCTTGCCTTGCCTCGAGATTTTCGTCTCTCAGTGGATGCTGCTGGAGATGGAAACTTTCAGCCGAGGCAAGTCCTGCCCTTAGCCCTGAACGAGCTGGCTCGGTCCTTAGCTGGTGCTTTGCTGTCACCTACATGTGTGATTTTGGATTCAGGGTCACTCACAGAGGAGAGGCATGCATGGGAAGATGGAGAAAAGAAAGAAAAGGTGTTTTAATTTTTACCTGCTGTGAGTCACTTCATTAGCCCTGACCCTGTTTGATCCTTTTACTGTTGTATCAGCCTAACTGTTTATTTTCCTCGTAAAACTAAAACTAGATCGATTGCCTCTGTCTCAAAGCCCTTTATGTGTCTTGGCGCCCAGGAGCAGCCCTGCCTTTAGCAACAGGCATAATGCAAATTGAATCTTTGGGAAGCAGGGATGGTTTGAAGCAGACATGAAGCCGACCTCCTCATCTTCCTCCTTTTTCCTGCTTAAGCTTCCTCTATGGCACTTAAAAGAGAAACGATATCTATTTAATTAGAAAAGAAATGTACAATGCTATCTATATATTTGTGCATGGCATGTCTCTGTTGTATACACATCTATACAATCAATAACTGTGTCCTGCTGGAGATTTAAATATTAGTCTTCAAAATCCTGGTCTAGAGCACCAGATTTATTTGTATGAAAACAGACCCTTCCTTGCTTACAGAAGGATATTAATTATAGATGCAAACCCATAAATCTTCTGGCTTTACGTGAGATATTTGCTGGATTATAAATATGAATTGGAGATGAGGGTCCTGCTCTTCCCATTATTACTATTATTATTACTTACTGGTTATTATTTTCTATATGATCGGTATCTTCAGATGGGTCGAACATTACTGGGGAATGGGGAGCTAAGCCTTCAAAGGGGGCACACATGTTGAATTCATTAAAAGGTTTTCTATCCCAGCCTTGCTCTCCACTGCATTTAACAGTCCAGTGAGTCATTAAATACCCTGTTCAGGTCTATTCCCCTCCTCTCCGTCCTGCTTTTGGTACCTCATTTCATTGTACTGCTTTTGCCAGATCATATCAAGCTCCCTAATGTTTATTAATGATGTCCTGTGCATCCTATAGACAAGGTGCTATTGTTTCTGAGGTTCTGCCTCAATGCCGGTCTTGGAAAGCAGCCAAACGAGGAGCCACCAGGGACCCCAATATCACCCAGGGCTTTGTCATAGGTGACATTTTTCTTCTCTGCCATTTATTATGGCAGATCTGGGAACATCAGTAATAAGCCACAAGGACTAGATTATCCAAGGAGCTGAGCACCCAGAATACCAAGTGGAAGATTTGCTTCAGACAGGATGTGACAACTTTGATGTGGCAACTGTGGACAGTCCTGATGCTGCTCAGCACCTCCCAGGGCAGGGCTGGAGGGCCCTCCCCCTACATCACCCCAGAGCTGAAGAACTGAGTGTCCTAGTTAATTCAGTATGAACTGAGACAGGAGTACATTGCGGTGGATCTCCCAGTCTTTACCAAACACTTCAGAGCCAGGAATGCCAATTAACAAGAATCAAACCAAAGACTTCATCGAGGGCCTCAGGGCTTGCTGTATTTGCTACTGTTTCCCTGCTCATCTCTGCTGCTCCAGCCATGCTGGTTGCTCCGTGGTCCATCAAGGACCAAAGAATGCCAGACACCAAATGCAAAGGGGGAGGTGCTCACAAGCATGCGTAGTAGCAAAAGACATGGAGCTGGGCTGGTGTGCACCAGGAGGTAGCTCTGGAAGGTGCAACAATGCAGCAGGTTGCTGACCAAAGGAGAGTACGTCGTGGGATCTCCAGCTGAATTCATGCAACACCCT
>JAAGNO010024503.1:24720-66146 GCA_033439905.1 Ceryle rudis
ACAGGAGTACATTGCAGTGGATCTCCCAGGCTTTACCAAATGCTTCAGAGCCAGGAATGCCAATTAACAAGAATCAAACCAAAGACTTCATTGAGGGCCTCAGGGCTTGCTGTATTTGCTGCTGTTTCCCTGCTCATCTCTGCTGCTCCAGCCATGCTGGTTGCTCCGTGGTCCATCAAGGACCAAAGAAAGCCAGACGCCAAATGCAAAGGGGGAGGTGCTCACAAGCATGAGTAGTAGCAAAAGACATGGAGCTGGGCTGGTGTGCACCAAGAGGTAGCTCTGGCAGGTGCAACAATGCAGCAGGTTGCTGACCAAAGGAGAGTACGTCGTGGGATCTCCAGCTGAATTCATGCAACACCCTACCCTGAAATTAGTAGGACCTTGCATGCCAGGACTGTAAAGACAGGGCTGTGTAAGTCTCCTTTTTTGAAGTAGACTCCTGTGCTTAAATAAATTAAGTGAGCTGCCAGTCTATTAAATGATTTAATGCCTTCTTCGGTTTTGCAGTGGAATCCTAATGAAAATACTCTTCAGTATAAAATGCTGAATAAATTAAACAGTGAAGTGTTTTAATAAACGGTCTGTTGTTACAGTGAACCACATTAAAGTGGTGTTTATCTCTGTGGTAGTGATGTGGCCCTGGCTTTTAACAGAGTTTGTGCTGGTTCAGGCTTTTTCTCACAAAACATAAGCATTGTGCTTAAGTTGTTCAGTCCAAAAACATCCACACGGTTCCTGGGCCAAAACCTGAAATCAATGGAAATTTTGTTGGCTGCCTAACACAGAGATGGATTAAATGGCATTTGGAGCAGAGGGCTCTTGCAGACTGACTTGGAGTGGCTGAAGAAGTTGCTGCCTGATGCCCTCTGCCCTGAGGAGATACAGAAGTGCATGTGGGTTAGCTACTGTGGTCAGCAGCATCCTACAGTGCTGCCTCCTCCCCACTAATGAATAATCTTGATTACCAGCTATGGTTCCCAGATACTGGTCACAGCAGCAAAAAGGTGGCAGGGGATGGGGACAGCAATGATGGGTTGAATCATGCCAGAGCTAAATCCAGCACAGCTCAGGACCCAGAGTTCTTGGTGGTGCTCAGCATGTGCCCATAGTTGGCTCCATGGTGGGGGCAGCAGGAATGAGATGAGATCTTAGCATCCCAGCTTCAGGGACCAGGCTCTAAACTCATAGCCTGATAGATTTTGCAATTGAAGAACCACAGTGAAACCACGAGTAAACTGTGGAGGGGCTTAAAAGTCTTTCATTGCTGACCTCATTACAAGTTAAGATAACAAATTACATCTCTTTTATATCCTTCATATAAGGTAAAGACCTGCTTTTAAAGGCAAAGACCTTACCAGAAGATAAAATCCCTTATATATAAATCAATTGCAAAACAACTTTAATTGTCCTGCTTTTGGATATCAGCTTTTATCTAACCACCTCCACCTATCATGGAATTTCTTTGGGAAGAAAATTTTTTCAGAGCTTGAAAACCCAGAAATAATGTCCCACTACCAAAGAAAAAAGAAAATAAATTATATAGGTACCTGTTTGGTCTCCAGTGCGTCTGGATGCATAGGAAGATGTCAGATGGGGCTTGCAGACCAATTCCAGAAGTCAGTGAGTGTGTCATGGAGCTGCGCGAGTGAAGGGTCTGCAGCCAGGGCTCCGGCTGAAGACTTTCCATGAGAAGAGAATTTTCAGCAGCTCCCAAACCAGAGAGCAGAGACATGGCAGAGCTCCTGCAGAAAGCCCTGCCATGCAAAATCATGGCTCTCTCATGCTGCAATTTCCTGGATGCAGATGATTGTGTTATCAAACTACACATTTTTACTCACAGTTTTAGCAACTTTTAAGGAATTCAGATGTGTTATTTCCCTGAAAAGTCTGTCAAACTAAAGCAGCAGACGGGGATCAGCAGGATATAACCGGACCACTGGAACTTCATGTACTTGCTTTATGCTGCCCTCTTTGGCACTGCATTTCAGGATTTTTTTTATAGCAGAGGGATGTAGGTTGGGTTTGTTTGGTTTGGTTTTATAGTACTTTTCCATCCTTTCCACTGGCAAATATGAAGTACTAAGAACACGGAGGTGTCTGCATGCGTTTCCACCAAAAACAGACCAATAACTCTGAGTAAAGGGAAGTGTCCCACTCAGTGCTTGGGGATGATGGATTAATTGCTCATTATTAGGAACATTATAAAACCAAAGAAGGTCCACCCAATCCATGTCATGTGAGTGTCTGTATGTTGAGTCACAGTGATCCAGTATACGGCTTAAAACAAAAACCAAACCAAAACAATAAAGCAGCATGATTTTGAAACGTCCAGCGATGATGAAACCTCATGTTGGGAAGTTGTTCTGATGTTACTTCTCCCAGTCTGAAAACCACATGCTTACCAGTCTGAATTTAACAGTGTCAGCTTCCAGTCACTGGCTCTTTTTATAGCTCTGTCTATTAGATTGAAGAGCTCTCCCTTTCTGCCTTTCTGTACCCTGTCTGAATACATTTGGATTGTCATTAAGCCATCCCTTAACCTTCTCTTTGTTAAGCTAAGCGTATTGGGGTCCTTGAATCTGTCACTATAAGGCATGTTTTGCAACGCTTCAGTCATTCTCGTGTGCCCTCTCCCATTCATCACCATCCTTCTTGAGTTGCAGACACCAGAAATAGATGCAGTGTCCCACTAGATGTTACACCAGAGATATTTCACTCTGCTATTTTATCAAGTTTCCAGCGTCGTGTAACAAGATCCCTCCTCCCCCCAGTGAAATCCTGGTTCCTAGAAGTGTGGCTTTGTGTGTGCCCACGTTAAGCCAGCTGGTGTTTGTTTATATCTAGTTCACAAAAGAAGCAGGTCTGAGGAAGAGACCGATCCACATACTGCCTGTAGTCCTACTCCAAATCTCAGCAGCAAACTTTGATGGTAATGAGTTTTGATTTTCTACCATTTGCTAAAAATGATGAACCGAGACACAGCCACTTGGGATGATTCTCTGATATGTTTAAACATACCAGCTGTTTTTTCATCCGTTTAGCTCATGCCGTGTTGATTTTACATTGTTTTAGCCTGCTAATAAATGAGACAACATTAAGTTAAATGCCTCGCAGAAGTCAAACTTAACAGTGTTGATGAAAAGTCCTAAATCAATCAAATCTATAATCACATTCATGAAAAATTATATCAATTTGATTTAATAAGATCTATTTTCCATTAACTCATGTTGATCGCAATTAGTTATTCTCCTTAAATTGTTATTAATCGAGTCCCTTATCAGCTCTTCCATTATTTCTCACAAAATCAACATCAAACAATCAGATTTATAATTACACAAGTCATTCTCCTCATCGACGTTCATGGCACCAAGTCAGCACCGCTTCGGTCTTCTGGAAAACTCCTGACCTCGCAGCTGCTGCCGGCCTGGGGCGCTCCTGGGTCAGGTTTTAAAACTCTCCAGCACTGAATATCAAGGGCTGCTGATCAAAAATAAAAATAAAAATCCTCTAGCTTGTAGTAGCAGCTGGTTCATGTCCTGAGTCGGAACTGAAGATATTTCACATCATCATATTACATTGCTACTTCACTTTGCTTTTTTTTTTTCCCCAAAATAGGGAAATTAAATATTTAGTGTCTGCCTTTTATGCATTCTTTTTTTTTTTTTAATGTCTGCTATTCTGTCTAGACAACTACTTTTAGTCTCTTATAACTAAAGAGCATTTCCCTATTTGCCCTCAGCTCTGCTAGCCACAGCTTTCACCGAACAGCCTGCTTGCGGCTGATTTACGTTCATTATTACTCACTTTCCCTTCCTTCCTTTCTGTGAATTTAGACCTACTCTCACTCCCCTTTGAGCTTCTGTTTTGTAACCAGAATAACCTTCTTTTTCCCAAAGGTGAGATTTTACTAGATCCTAGAAGCCAGGGTGCCTTTAGTTGCCAAAAATTGTTCACATTCTCTGTTTAAAATCCCCTGGGTCACCTGGCTTAAAACGCTGAAAAGCAAAAGGACCTACTGACAGCTCAGGCTTCCCTCTGTCTGTGCCCAGCATATATGATTGAAGCAGGGTCACCTCTGTGCTGGCTGTAGCTAGTTTTTGGATCTGTGATCAATCCTCCAGCTGTCAAGATGATCCTGTCAAGGATCGTCCTGGTTTTGGTTAGGAAAGGCTCTTCTACAACATTTAGAAAACCCAAAAACCCTCTACAGCCCTCCAGCTCACATCGAGTTGAGGTTCCCCAGGAGAGCGTAGGGAAATTTTCTTAAATATTAATGTGACTAAGGAGCCAGTACTCCCTATTTTCTAGTGACAGTTGATGGTCTGAAAAAACATCTTCTTTTGGCTTTCATTTGTATTTGAGGTCACTTTCCCTCAAGTTTCTACTGGTGCTTGGAATGCAGCAATGTCACTTCTAATATTGATTGTCCCTCCTGCACCTTCTTTGCCCACTCAATTCTTTCTAAATAGGTTACAAGTATTGATTTTAATATTCCAGGCACATGGATTTTCTCCCCAAGTTTAAGTCATGCTTTCCAGATAGAATTTGTACTCATAAATTAGTCTTTCCCACTTTTTTTATTGCTCAGACTCGCTGCGCTGCTGTACAGGCAATTAATGTTCTCCCCACTTCCCTCGGTGTGTTCATTAACTCTTTTCTCAGCAGCTTCATTTTCCTCCTTAGGCCAGGGGTGGGGATGGATGCTGAAGGGTTTCTGTGCTTCTTCATGCTCTCCAGTGCCTGTTCCTGCTCATCCAGTCTAAGTGTCCCTCCTTCCAGAAAGTCCACCAGCCCAAACTGCTGTCAGGGGAAACATAGTTGAAGAGAAAACTTCAGCCCCAACCACCCCCAGCTGCAGCACAGATGGATTTCAGGGTCATCATGGCTGTGGATGCAGAATGATTCAAAAAATAATCTGTCATGCATCTGCTTCAGACAGTCTCCAACCTCCTGATTTCTTCTGGCAGCGATTTCCAACGTGCAGACCAACCTACTGTGACCATTCCCCAAGCACAGAGAAGCATTTTTACTGGGCTGCCACACCACTGTCACATCTGGGGAATAATCTCATTTGCCTTTTGGTCCCCAGGGGATTTCCAGATGTTTTGTAAACCCCAGCTGGGGAGAGGCTAAGCCAAGAGAGAAGAAGAACTGTGCTTAGGGCACCTGCACATGTGTCTTGAGACCTAAAGGTTTCCTCTCACTTCTTCATCTCCTGCCTTTGGCACGTGCTTCAAGGTTGTGATGGCTTGAATCCAAGCCAGGCCAAGCTGTGCTGACTGCCTAATACCCTTGTACACGCTCTAACTGGCTCTGTTGAAAAGCAAGAATAAACCAACCGTCACTGTTCTTGCAGGTCCTAAACAGTTTGCAGCCAAGGGTTGCAAAAGAGACTTCTGATGGTTTTGAAAAGTCTTTTCTCTGGGTGATCTTATTTGCAGCTGATGTATGCTATTGTAGTATGGTTAGAGCAAAACCAAACCACAGCAATTCTCAGTTTGGCCTTTGATGGTCTCAGTGGTTGGGGATGTGTCTGCTCCCACTCTTGAAAACAACCCCCTCCACCTTCTTTAATCTAGCAGAGTATTTAGGGGAAAATCTACAAGTAGAGAAGTGGAGAGGTACGAGAGAAGAGAGAAGCAGAAAGTCTAAAATAAACAAGCTACAAACTGCCTCCAGGTTGCTTTAAATTATGCATCCTCACTGCTGGGAGATGTTCAAGGTTGTCTTTCCCTTTGATCGGCTCTCCTCCTGGATACTCACCTTCATTTTCTGGGATACCTGTGCTGTGGGTTTACAGTTACTTTGCCTTCCCTTTTGCTGCTTTTTAAACAATTCCTTTGCTACCTTTTGAAATCCAGAACATGATGAGTGAGGTCCCCCCTCAGCTGAGAGGTGAGGGAATGGGAAAGGGATAAATGGTCTCTTGAAGAGGCTCATTGCTGGGGGTCAAGCATCATCCCAAGCCCCTCACGGTGGTTTTCCCCCTGCTTGAGCCCAGGACAGATGGACAGTGCGGTGTCTGCAGGGACCTTGCACAGCACGCACTTGTTCACTGGGGCAAACTGGAGATCCCTGCCTCTTGCCAAAAGCCACGGGGGCTGTTCCAGGAAAAAGCCTGAGCTGCTTATTTCCTTAATGCAACTGGGACTGAGTTTGGTTAAGATTTTCATTTATAAATTGTAGCTTCTACTTCTTTTTTCTTCTTCTTTTCTTTCTTCTATGTTCTTCTTTTTTTTTTTTTTTTTTATTAAAACCTCTAAATTTCATTAGTTTGCACTTACAGAAATAAACCTGGCATCAACTAGTGAGCTCTCCTGAGATTGTGTCATCAATTTACCCTGCCACTGAAGCAGCCCCATGTCATGCCTGGCACGGTGACAGCACCCAACTTCAATACTGCGGCTGCCTGCAGTCACCTGCCCTGCCTGGAAGCAAAGAGGTGCTTTCATGAACTTTTCTGATTAGGAACTTTGGTTTCAAGGTTTCAGAGATAAGGGGGGGGGGGAGGAAAAAAAAAAAAAGGAAGTTGATTGTAAATTTAATTCCTGCATCTTAGTCATTTCTGAACCACGGGTCATTAAACACACATTAGTACTGCCAGCCATTCTTCACAGGGGCTGCACCAGTGACACAGAGCATGGCTGCTGCATCCTGGAGCATCTTGCCTGACACCTGTGGGCAGCTCGGTGTGATGGGTGACACCTATAGCCTGTGGGCTTGACAGTTTTTTACCAGGTAAACAGACCCAGAATGGTGGCAGTTCTGCCCCAGGAGTGGTGACTTCTCTGTGTTTTACATTAAACCACCTCCTCATCTTATAAAATATCCCAGCTCCATTTCTCATGCTCTCCTCACATTCCGGGTCATTTTTGAACCCTTGAAGGCAGGCGAAGGTTAAACAGTTTCAGGCTTCAGGCAGGTGGTCAAGGACTGGTCCAGCCCTAACAGATCAAGTGCTCTTTGTTGCCAGCGTAAACCAAAGTTTTCTTTTAATAAAAAAAGTCGTGTGTGTCTTGCAGTGTGAAAGATAAATCTGTGAGTATATGAAAGACTCATCTCAAGATGTGCCGCGCTGCCAGCGCTCAGCACCGGCCAGAGTTACCCGAACGCTCGCAATGTCAGTCTGTCCACAGGCTGACAAACAGCCAGAGGAAGCCAGCTCCTTTAATAGGCTTCAGGGCTTTATTTATAGCCCCTTTGAATAAGTGCAGCTGATACTTAAGATCGGCAGATTTAATGACAGAGAGCTGGCGAAAGGCCAGGGCTGCAAATAGTGCCACTAAAAGTCTTCTCCGCTATAAAATTTGTTTAATGTAAGAAATCATATCATGTGGGGTTTTGCCTGCCATTTTTATAATTAGGAACAGAAATCTCTATTTCATTCCTATGGGTGGCTGCCTTTTGGTGGTGGTTTTGACATTTCTTTTCACTTTTGGAGGGTTTCTCATGTTCTGTGTCCCATGGAAAGGGGACCTTGCCCACCTTGTGTCTCCTCATGCTTCCCAAGAGATGTGGGGAACAGAAATGAACAGCAGGACCTGTGCTGTGTCCATGTGGTGGCTGATCACTGAGGAGGATCACACCCTGGATGTGCCAACCCCCGGGAATGATTCCTTACCAAGGATCCGCCAGTCAGTGCAGTGACATCCCTCTGAGATTTGACCAAAATCCCATCAAACTAACCAGAAAAGCAGCTTCTGGGTTGGGCAGACAGAAGCAGGGCAGTTTGTGATCTGCAGACATGCAAAATGCATTGAAACCACCATGCTTTTGTCACACTTTGCTGATGTTTGGTAATTTTGCAATACTTTTGCACGTTAGGTTTTTGCAACTATTCCCACTTTTTACAGACCTCTCAACTACGTATAAAATCCCCAGCAAATTACCTCAAAATGAGTTATCTTAGTCCCTTTTTTCCCTTCCTCTCGTAGAACAGCAATGAGCTTGGGTGGTTTTGCTGAGTAACTACACCAACTGACTCTAACAAGACACGGAGCAGCGTATTGCACCTCATGGCCTGGCACCATCCCCGGCAGCATCGCTGTCGATGGCGTGTCCCTGGGAACAGGCTTTGCAGGTGAGCATCTGCCTGGGGCTTTGCAGAGGGAGAGGTCTCCTCTTCCAGCCCAACCCACAGCCCACTCCATTTGACAAAAGGTGCTTTTTTGGGGTGTCGTACAGGTTGGCTCTCTCTGAGAGAGCAGTGACTGAAAAAACTATGCATTTAGGATAATAAAAACCAACTAAATGCCAGCAAAAAATCAAAGGGTTGGATATCCCTTTGGGATTTGTATTTAGAGATCTAATTTAGAGAGATGAATTTCAAGAGCCCTCCACTAGTGATCTAGATGCAGTGCAATAGTGAGCAGCTCACCCACCTTTTCTTCACTGCAGTCAACCGTCCAGACTCCTCCATCAGAAGAAGAGCTAAGAAATAGCGTTTGGCTCATCTTATTTTCTGAAGGGTTCCCTCAATGTGTGTCCTATACCTGCACACCTCCAGAGCAGCCATCACCACTCACCCATGCAGATACCCGAAGTGTCCCATGGGGCTGCAAGAGAATCTGGAGAAGAATTCTGTTCTGGACATCTTTATGGGAATAGTTTTCCCTGGTGTTTGCATTCTATATATCTTGTGCACCTCCTGCCACCTCAGCTATACGTAGATTTTGGTCCAGCTCCCTCCTATTATAAAGATTAACCATAGGCAAGACTCAGCCAGCTCTGTGATTTAGATTACCCATTTCTGTAATGGACCGAGCACTTGCCTGGCTGAGAGATGGGCTGATATTTATAGACACACTCTGGATTCCAGATAAAATGCTGCATCTTTAGTTGGAGATGCAAGAGATGATTAGTGCCTTTTCCATGGGGTATGGTTTTAAAGTTGAGGTACTTCAGGAGCACCTTAATGCCTTGCTGACCTGGGACCTATATTCACAGGAAGCTTTAAAATCAGAATAAGCAGGGAAAGAAAAATAATTGGGTGGATTGTGCTGAAAAAGGTGCTAGGTATGGCTGTTCATTCTGTCTTTTTTTTTAATTTTTAGGCTTTTCCTATCACATTTTCCCTGAAGGATGAAAAATTGAAAGAGCCAGGCACACGGTCTCCCCTCTTCAGATGCAAACAAGAAGTACACATATGGATATTTATTTACTGGAAGGAGGATCACTCTGTCACACAGAGATGTGACAGTGTCTCCTTTGATTGCCCCTGCACACACACAGGAGCTCAAAGGGGGAGCCACCAGCAATGGGGCCGGGGGGGTGTCCAGCCCAGGGAAAATTAAGCTCATGCCCTTACAAGCCACCACATGCTCTATTTCCAGGTAACAACCAGCTGTGAAAGAGGCACCTTGTTGGCTGTACGTGTGTTTAGACCTGAATTTCATGCTTTGTTAGTCTTAGGGGTCCCTGGAGGGTTGTTGGTGTTGTGTGGGGGGATTTGACCTTGGGAGAGGGTTGCAGGGTGGCTCTGGCTGCGGCACTGTGATGTCTCCTGCGATGGCAGGATTGGTGCTGCACCCGCCGGGGTGCTCAGCCCTGCTCTGCATCAGCCAGGGCGCAGCTGTGAAGTCCCCTTGGGGAGAGGTTCATGCTGCTCAGGTGCAGCCACTTTGCAGTGGCATCTCAGAGCGATGCTCCGGCACATCTGATAAATGACCCGTCCCCTGGCACTGTGCAGTAACTAGGGCCGGGTGGGTTTGCTTTTCACCAAACACCTTCCCTCCGAATACACAAGAGAGGTGTTGGTAGTGATGTGATAAGCAATGGCTGCTGGCAGCTGTACTTTGAGCCCTCAGATGGTCTTTCAAGATTTTGAAATGGACCATCAAAATCCTCCAAGATACCTGACCCCCGCGACTGACATGTAGCAGCTTCAGCAACCCTAGTTTCGGGACATCGACTCTTTCTCCTCCTCTCTGTTCATGCTACAGGTTCAGAGGCTTTTCTCAAAAAAACATACTAATTCAGGTGATTTCCCTGTACAGTTCTCACCCATAATCCAGTGATAAGGAAACTGCTCATCCCACCCTGTGTACTCTGGGGTGATGCAAAGCCACCTGCAGTCAGGAGTAGGAGCTCCCAAAATGATTTCAGGAGCTTTCTGGGGTGTAATGACAAAATCTACACTTTCAAGCAGCGAAAGCACCTGATCAGAACGTGTTATGCTTTGCTAGCATACAAATCACAGGCAGAAGGTGGCATTTCACTCAGTAAAGCTGCAAGTTTTGAAAGAACCTGAATTTTTCTGGCCCAAATTACTAATTGTAAATTATTCACCCAGTTCTGGTGGAATGTCCTGGTTTTGCTGAACTAAAAACAACTGTATAATACCCTCTTAGCCTACTGGGCTTATCTCCAGAGCTCAAAGCTGTTCAACTTCCTTGTCTCTCTTTTCCTTCTCATTTATTTTCCATATGATAAATAATAATAAAAAGGATTTTAAAACCAGAATAGGACAGAAGGTTTTTTTTTTTCTTATTGTACCATTTGCTGGCGCATGGGGGGAAGGCTGGAGAACCTGAACTATTATCAAGAATGACACTCAAATTACAATATAATTGTCTCAATAAAAAAAAAAAATATTCTGGCAGCTAATTCTGATTGCAGTGCACATTTCTGTGCCTGTGACAAATGATTTCTAAAGTTAGACTCAAGGACACCAAGCTTCCAAGAGGTCACTCATCTATGGTGTTTATTTTATTTGTCATAGTAAAAGAAGTTTTAAAACAGTTAAATTAAGGGGAGTGGGGGAAGGAAAAAAAAAACCCCATAGATGATCTGAAAAAGATTGAAGTGTTTTGTTTTAAAGGGACTGACGCTCAGAACTATAAAGTATGAAATACAGGAGGGGAAGCAGTTTTGGGGCTAACCTACAATATCACATTAGACTTTAAAGCTGTTCCAACAGACTAAGCATTCGAGAAAGAATCGGAGCTGTGCGTGATAAGTTGCTCCTCTTATCGGCAAACTGTCATCTGTCTTGAGTGAGAACATTTTGTCCACCCTACCAAAACAAGTCAGAAAAATTGGATAAAAACAAAAATATAAATCAGAACGGTAGCTGAGAGCAGAACTGAAATGATGGCAATTTCCTGGCAAGGATCACTGTACAGCTAAATGTCAGATGTGGCAGAAAGAATTATACTTTCGACTTGAGGTCAGGAATTATGTGTGAGCACGTGGTGGCCAGAACCCCAGTCAGCACAGCCACTGCAGGACCCATGTGGCCTCTGGTGACAGCCACGGTGGCTCCGTGGGCAGTGGTGCTGGAGCATGTACTGGGTGCAGACTCTCCCATCCCTGTTCCACCAGAGGCTTTGCTCCTTCCCTGGCTGCAGCACAGCAGCAGCACAACGAACCTCTCATTGACATCAGCAGGGTCCATGCCGCTGGGCCAGACCCTTTCTGCTCACACCCAGAAGCAGAAGGTCATGGTGCCTGCAGCTTGCTGAGGGTCTTCAAGACAATCTTTGCGACTGGAGCTAAATGTTGCTGGAGTCACGCTGCCCCGTGCCAGGTTCCCTACAGACATTTTTCCATGGGATAAGTGGTTTGCAGATAATCACGAATTAAGTGCTTCCCAGGCTCTTTTTAAATCTAATCATTTCATTGCATTCCCAAAGCACTCCTGGAGCTACGGCGGTGGCTGGACAATGGGGGTACACCCTCTCCCTGGGTGTATGCACGTGTGCAGGGCTGTGGGGACCGACTGCACCTGAAGTGCTGGGCTCCTCCTCTCCTCCAGGTCTCCTGCAGGGAAACTTTGCTCAAGTCAGGGGAAAGCATCAGGGTACAACCTGCTCCTTGGCAGTGATAACCTTGGAAATATCCTCTGTCCACCCTCCCTTTCTCAGCCCTGCATGGGCAGGAATTTAGCTGCACCCGCAGTTCTTAGTGCTTCATGTCCTCAGGCCAAGGGAATGGTGCACGGGGATATCACAGGTGCATGTGTGCCTGTGTAGCATGGAAAAATATCTGGGGACTTGGGCACGATGTCACGGCAGCACCTTGGCATTTGAACTGGAGGCAAAACGAAGTGTCCGTAACAGCACTGGGGATGAGCAGAGTTCATCATCTCCCCAGCAGAAGCTCGGCAGCCCAGGAGGGCAGACATTGCTTTGCACTCAAGGCATGCACCAAATTTAGGCAGGCAGTGGCCCATGGACCTTGACGTCCAGGGCAGCATGAGTGTGGGGGAGCGACCAAGGTGCAGGCTGCCAGCCCCTTCCCCACGCTGTACCTCATGCTCCCAAGCATTTTTGTCCTTCACTCCAACACATTTAATACTGTGTTCCCACCACAGCAGCCAAGTTGATACCACTGGAGGCAAAGCCTGAATCAGATCCCCAAAAAATCCACTATTTTGATGCGCCATAGTTGCTGTGCTCTTGGTGGCAGTTAAACCACAAGACACCCCGTTGTGATTTGGAAACAGAGAGACAGCAAAGGGAGATTTGGAGACACTGTTTTACAAAATCACTGAATGGGAAAAGGGAGAGACAGGGCAGAAATGAGGCATGTGGTCAGTCAGGTCGTGAGTGGTGAAGACATGGAGATGTGAAATGCTGGCTCAGCCTGGGGTGGGAACAGAGCCTTCAAAAGCAAGGGAGGGATGAGACTGCTCTCTGCCCTTAGCAAATATGCAGCTGAAGGAGAATCACTGGAAAACTCCCCCAAACCCTCTGCAAGTGGGTGAAGGGGGAGCTGGAGTTGCTACAAGGTCTCTCTGTACCCAGCACTACTCCCTCCCAACCTGCCCCAAGGACACTGCACCCCAGCACCCACCAAACCCCTTCCCTGGCCCCTGACATTGCAGAGTGGAACATCAGATGCAGTGAGGTTACCTGGGCTGTGTTACAATGAGCTGCTCTAACTTGGATTTATAAACCTCCTTTTTTTAAATGTTTTTTAATGTTACTCATTTTGCAACATTTTGGTGCTCAGGGTACTGCAAGTGCTTCTGTAAATCCGGATGACTGAGCAATAGCTGAGCATTTGCTTCAACCCAACTGGCAGCAAAATGTCCTAACCCACGATGGCTGGATTGCTGCTGCTGCAAAGCCCTGGTACAAGTGCCGACAGCAAGTGCCCAGCTCAGAAAGACCGAATGGTTCACTACAGGGGGACTGGGATAAGGGAGACAACACTTTATTCCCTTTTGGAACGATCCCAACAGCAAGGACATCAGAGCTGCCCTTTTAGCAGAAGCTGCTGAAAGGCTGGTGCAAACTCCTCTCTTAAAAGCGTCATTTAATGCACATTTTGGTGCAAGAGGAAGAGTGACTCCGGCAAGGGTTAATGAGGGCTTTGCACCTAGCGCAGATACACAGCCTTTGTAGCACTGGGGGTGCATATATATATATATCTCTCACATATACAGGTATTTGGTTATCTATGGCATGTGAGCTGGGGAGCAGACAGGCTCTCCTCTCAGCACAGTGGGGTGTGGGATGCCACACAAATTCCCTCCATCGCTTCTCTGGAGATCCTGGCAAGCCCAGGGGAGGCTGCAGTTAATCAGCACCGTGTCACTGTGAACCACTGCGAGCAGCAGGACTTTGCTGTGGTGTTTTGGGAAGCCCCTTTTAGAAGAACTTTACTGGGATGGCTTTTTTTTTTTCCCACTGTAATGCCCTAACATCATGCTTGGTATGAAAGAGCTGGAAGATCAGCCAGGTCATGGCCAGTCCCTTTCTGCTGTCAGACACACAGCAGAGCTCAACATCTGCTTTGGTTGCTTTTGGTAGCACTGTTTGCTTGCAAGGATTATTGTATTCCCTGCCTGTATTGCACCGCTGACAATAAATCCAAAGCAACCAGTGCCCAAATTTTTGAAGAGGTTTCCCGAATGGAATGTCAATTACCTTTCCCTTCCAGCACCACCAGTGTCCTCTAGCACTTACAAATCCCAGTTTTATTTTGAGAAATGCAGCCACTTGCTCTAATCATTCAGGCTGCACTCTAAGGCAAGCAAAACAAAACAATTAGTAGGTAAACTTGAAAAGGCAAAGGGTGATTAAAATTGGTCCAGCTCTGTGACTCCAGGCAGGAAGAAGTACAGCCACAAAGACAGTCTCTGAGTATGCACCAGTTCGCATGTGAAAGTATGGAAAACATGGGAGAGCATTGTAGACTGACTCCTGAGGTCTCATTTTGGGTGAAATAGCTTTTGCTGCTGGGGGTTTGATTAGAGAAAATAGTGCTATGACCTGGATTGGTATTTCTTGCTCTGCCCAGCAGGGTTACTACATTTGAGCGCACAAAGAGCCCTCTGCCTTCCTGAGATGGTGGATGTGATATCATCAGCTTTGGAAGGGGAAACTCAAGAACCTTTGAGTCCAGAAGAGGCTGAAGGAGAGAAGACCTTCTTCCCCTGATCTGCCATTACACAGGGACTAAGGGGTGCTTCTGGTGCTGGTATGGAGATAGAGGGAATTCCCCAGGGAGGAGCAGTCCTCCTCTGCCCTTGGGCGAGATGTTCCCCTCTCAGCACTTGTCCTCCAAGGGTTTTGTCTCACTCCATCCCCACTCCTTCCCCAGCTCTCTCTTCTTGAGCTGCCACTCCCTCCACATTGAGATGTCAGTCTGTCCTTGCTCATTGCTATTCTCCACCCCTCTTCTTAGCTCAGCCTAGTTCCAAATGCAAACGTTTGTCAAGGTGCCAGGGTCCCCCGGCAGAGATGAAGGTTGGTAGATCAATACCATCCATGTCTCCCAGATCATGAGCATCTCTGCACTTCTTTTGCTTGGAAAGTGGGACCAGCCCTGGTGCTTAGAGGTGCCGAGGACCCTCCCTGCAGCAGCCCTCCCAGATTTGCAGTCCCACCTCAGCTGCCAGCTTTACTCCAGCACTTGGCTTTCCCCTGGGCTCACCAGCCCAGATATGAGCGCTGTGGTGTCTGGGCACCAGCAGCCTTAATTATCTTTTAATTCTCATTATTTTCTTTCCTATGATCTCCTCTTTGTTCCTCCTTTGACCCTGCTGTGTCTGCAGGCAGTAGAGCTCTGCCTCTCCCTGAAATTCCTTGTAGCACCACCACGTTCCCGGACAACTTGCATATAAACCACATGGGTTTTTCATCTAAATCACCCCAAAAGCAAGGACCAAATCCAAGGCTCATCACTCCTGAATCACAAGCAGACCACAGGCAGTGGCAGCAGCTCAAGAAGATGCAAATGCCTTTGTAGAAAAGCTCTGCCAAAAACATGCCCCCTTGCTGACAAGGGCTTCCCAGGGATTTCCAGCCTAGTCCCAAAAGAGAAAGAGATGCTGTCATCCTGGGACACAGACTCTGGTTTTGGTGGTTCATATTATTTGTAAGGAAAAGAGCCCTGTTTGTCTCAGACCATCTTGGTCTGAAATCTCAGAAATTAAGGGTCATTAGTAGGTGTCATTACTCCGAAGGTGAAAAGTTGTACCTGGCCAGCAATCCAGCTATCCGCAGATAGATGAGGAGGATAATTTGATTCTATCTTTGGAAATGTCAGAGTTTCTGGGTGAATAAAATACATTCCATTTTCTTCTGTTTATCAATATTGGGTGAAAACAGACTAGAAATTGCCTATAAATGGGCAGTGTTATTAGAGAGGCAATCAATTTGTTTGCCCTAGCATATGCCCAGCACTGCTACAGCCACAACCACCTCTGTAGAGTGTCAGAAAGACTATGTGAAGCAACAAAACAAGGCACAGATGAAAGAGAGAGTAACCTCTGGTACCTCTTCATTTACAGTTATCACTGTACGGGCAGGTCCAGGTCCTGCAGTCAATAATTGTGGCTGTACAAAATGAGATGGTCTCAAAGCCACTGCAAATTCTTTGCTTTGAAGGGAAATTTGAAGAACTTTGTAACGATGAGCTCACCTGAGCTCTAAGCCAAAGCAGAGACCTAAGGTTGAATAAAAGGAGCCCTGTGTCCTGCAGAGCAGCCAAGCCCCCACCCAGTCACCCCTGGCCAGAGCAAAAGGGGCCAGATGGGGTTGGAACAGTGAAGCGCCAGTTGCTGGTGTGCTTGAATTGCTGAGCCCAAACCAGGTCAAAAACTGGGCACGCAGAAAGGATGCAGTTCCTGACAGCACGCTAATGGTGAAGAAAGAGATTTCAGGAAGGAGAATAGAATAGAATAGCAGTGAATGAACTTTTCAGATAAATTATAGCTAAAGAGGAATGAAACATTATAGTTTCAATTACCGCTGTGCCCAGCCACGCAGGTAGTAATTCAAACAAGAAACAATTGGTGGATTGTCACCCTCAAATCAGACACATACCATTTAATTCCATTTACTGAGGGTTCACTGACTGTATTTTGAATCAAATACAGCCATTAATGTGCACAGATCTGAAAAATGCATGTGTCCCTTTTACAAATGTGACAACGAGACACTAGTTCCTGTAAAACCCTTTTTCTTCAGGTTGGGCTGTTCCCATTGCCTTTACTTACGCGGATATTGCTCATTAAAAGTTTTAGTATGCCAAGCTAGTTCTTCTGAAATGGCTTGTACCTTTTTGTTCAGGGCACACGAAAAGCACGGCCAAACCCAGCCTTATATTCCATCATCCAAACTTAGCAAATTGATCCGAATGCAGAAAAAGCTACTTTTCATTAAAACAATTAAATCCTTACTCTTATTGCCATATCTGGCTATTACAGCACAAATATAAATCATCAGTTACAGGAGCTAAAAGCTTTCGAATAGAATTGCTCTAACATCTGCCCCATGCAATGGGCAGAGGAAGGATGACGTGCGTCAGGTTTTGTCACGGGCAATGCTGCTGCCCAAATGAAAACCTGTTGTGCTCATGAAGTGAATATTATTGCACTGCCTGGTTTGAGTTCCAGCTGAAAAGCATCACACACCTATGGGCAGGGTGAGTGAGGTGAGAAAATCTGGCACCTTCCTCAGGTGATGCCTCCTCCCCTGCATGACCATCACAGGGCACGGGTGACCCTGTGTGGGGTTTGCATTGTTTGAACGATGCCATGGCACTGTACAGAGCTAAATCTGTGCCCTCCCTTATTCAAGAAACAATTTAATGGGAGAAAGAGTTATATTCAATGCAATATGGTGGCATTTTTTTGGATTTTGGGGATCATCTGGAGTACTTTGGCTTTCCATTTTAAAGCAATACCTGCACATAGCCCACATGTCTGCACGGCCACACGCTCTCCATGGGGCCATGAAGTGTGGTGCTTAATAAAAACAGACCTTTCCACAAAACTGCACTTGCCCTCCTGATCTGGTTGAGATTGCATCAAAGGGCAGATTGTTTAAATATAAATTCACCGGTTATTGAATGGGTCATCAGAATGGGCTATGACATTTCAAAGGCTTTTCTCCTCCTGCTCCTCACATCGTTCCAGGTCACACTTCCCTACAGGTGCTCCCCAGTGACTCAAGGACACTTCCAGGCAGCAGAATATCAAAGGAGCAGGGATGGAAAGTCCAGTTCATCCTACACATTTTAAATTGCTTAAAAAGACCCAGAAGCATTTTTGCAAAGAGAGTCTGTGGCAGGGACTGAAATCAGTGCTCAGCATGTGGCTTAGACAAAGAGGGTGGTCATTAGTGACTGCTGTCATTGTCACACCGGTGTAGAGTGTTAATTCAGCACAGGAGTCATTAAAAACAAGCCTCAGTGGAGAGAGGGTGTTTTGTAAATTCTAGATGACTTGGCAAAAAAATGAAGAGGACCCCCAATAGCCTACATTGCTCTCTTTGTAAACTCAGAATAAAAACTCCCAGGAATTTTCTGGGGACAGATTAGGTACTAATTATTTTCTTATGCTTAAAACAGTTAAGATCCAACCCTGCTTTTCCTTACCCCATAACCAAGCTAAGCTCACCAATCTATCAATAGGTCTCTCTCTTCTCAGAGCACATCACCACTTCCAGAGCTTTCACCCTGACTCTGTTCCTGGGTTGAGAAGGTGATATCACCATCCTCAGTGCTTCTGCCAACCTGTGCCATCAGCTCGGGGAGACATTTGGCTCCTCACACCAAGTGTGATTATTCCCACATGTCTGAGAGCGAAGGGCTCTATCTGCACCCACTCCTGCTCCAGCCCAAGGGCTCCAATTGCCTCTGAGCTCGCAATTAATGAGCAGCATCCACTGTGCTGCATGGGTGTCCCTCCGTTAGTGTTCCTCCTACCAGGTGCTTTTCATTTATTTGTATTTCCAGCAGCAATAATTGAGTTATCAATTCTGTGCTCTTTTGGGCCAGAAGCAACGAGATCATAGAGCTGTTTTATACACCTAATTATAGATTATTTCCCATAGCTATAAAAGCACGGAGAGACAGACCCACAAACCGTGTCATGAGGTGCTCTGTGTCCTCTTCATCTCTACCGACTTCTCCCTAGTGCTCCCTTAGACTCCAGGCTGAACATCCTCCAGACAAAACACTTCTCAAAAGCAAGGGGGATGCCTAATTCCCCACAGGACAAAATCTCTCCCCACTCCAGCAGAGAGCTGCTTAAAAATCAAATTCAACTTATACTTAAACGATCTGTTTAAGCCTTTAGCACCTCACAGAGTCAGGCTGAGATTTATTCCCTTTTTGTGCAGTTTGGCTATAATCTGGCTCATAACAGTGACACAGGGTCCTGCTGAGAAGTGAAAAGTATTATTTTCCTTCCCACTTCTGTTTTTTAAGAGGTTGTATCTGGTGTGGCACTTCATGGCTCTGTTAGCTCCCTGCTCCCTGGGTCTGGTTGTGGTACCACAGAGCCACCCTCCATCCCACGCAGGTCTGAGCTGCCTGAAGCATCCACAGAGCAGGCAGAGCTGCCTGGAGCACACTGCAGTGCAGAGCAAGTGCTGAAGTCCAGCAGATCCTATTTTTATATTTACGGAAAGAGATGGGAATCGTCTGGGTGTCAGTATTAGGTTTCTGGTGGTGACATGAAGAGGCCATCCAAGATGTATGACCTAGCAAATGTACTGTAATGCACACATCACATTTGTTCTCCGAGTAAATAGATATTGTCTAGGGTACATTACATCTGTGCTTTCATGTTTAATTTAATGTAAGTGAACTGCCTTAATTTCTCTAAATTGTAGTAATAAACATAATGCTAACAGTGATATTGCTAATAATTTATTTAGCAAGTGATTAATCAACAATGAGCTATTTTAATTACCTGTTCTGAAATACTAAACTCTAAATTAATTATGTGTCATTATATGAATTCATACGTGTATATATATACACTTATATGCGTATTCCAAGGCTAGTTAAAGTGAATAAACCATCAGACTTGGTGAATTCATGGAGTCGAGGAGGAATCTGCTCTCCCCTGCCCTTCCACCTTTTTGCATTTCATCCTCAGCACAAAGAGAATCACATTCCAGTGCTTTAAGCAAGTCATTTGTGCTCCTGAAAATTATATTACCCAGAGAAAGTAACAAACTCCCCAAGTCCCACACTGCCAACAGAAGTGCTGCTGCAGGGCAAGGACAGGGCAGTGGCTGGTGGGAGCAGGGCTGGGATGCGTGGGCTGCAGTGCTTCTGCCGGGGGCAATGCCGAGCGGGACCCTTCCGAGTGATCTCTGTGCTGGACCTCAAAGCTCCCTGGCAATAAAATCAAATGGGAACTTAAATTGGGGAGGAGGTGATGCAGATTCCCCATCTCAAATTGTTCACAAATGTTTTTGGAGGGAAATTGGGGATTAAATGAACAGATTTGGGCACAACCAAAAGTTTCCCCTTTTTTCTGGAGGGGGCTGCATCTAGAGATGCTACAAGGCACAAAGCTGGGGGTTTAGCAGCAGGAGCATCCCCAGGCACCCCAAGATGAGGCTGGGCAGAAAGGGGAGACCATCTCTGCATTAAGACTCAAGCCCAGAGCTCACAGCCCAGGAGGTCCCCAGTCATCCAACACTGTCCCAGCCAGCAGCAGTGGTCCCCAATGGGTCAGTGCTCCCTGTGGCATGTGCGGTACCAAAGGCCAGAGGAACTGCAAGGGAGGAAATCTCTAATGTAGAGGTGGGGAAGCAAGGCAGTTCTAACGGCTTGTAGCACTGGCTTGAAGAACAGGATGATTAATGAGAGCAATGGCATGAAGGAACCAGAAACTAAGTAATGAGACCTTTATTTGATACATAATGCCACTGGGACCTTCTATAAAGAGAATACCAGGAGCAGGGCTAAGTTTCTCTGGTTTGAGAATGCATCAGGAAGGGGGAGAAGTATTGCTGACTCTGCACTCAAACGCCTGGGTTGAATACAACCGGGGCTGCAGTGTCGTTCAAAGTAAGCCTGGGACATGTTAATTTGTTTGTATGTTTTCAGATGGTGGAAAGACACCCTGACTCTTGATTTAGTGTGCTGCATGGACCTGTGCAATGTTGTGGGTTTAAAATGCAGTGTCCAGAGCCTGTTTCAGTCACCTGATGGTTGCATTCCAGCTGGGAGATGAAGAAGCCATTATATACATAACAAGAGCTTCCAGCCAAAAATTACTTATGGTTTCAATTGAAGGAGAAGAAGTTGCTGATAGTTTAGGTATGGATGTCAGAAACACAGCAGTTAACAGCAGAGATGAATGAGAGATTGGGAGGTGATAACTTAGATAAATTGGTGTCTCATCCATATTAAGGAGACAGCTCATCCTCAGTTGCTGCCAGATGACATGAACAGTGGAGCGTATATGGATACTAAAATACATTGGTCTTAAAGTTAAATCCCCAAGAACCATCAGAAATAAGTCTCGGAAGCCAAAGAGAGATCTGATGTACGCTGCAAAAATATGCAGTCTGTCAGAGCACACTGCTCTCTCCATATAACTTCCACCGTTTGTGGGACAATTACGGAGAAAATGATACTGTGATCTGTAAAGCAGCTCCTGGAGTGGTTTTATTCACTAACTCAATGCTATGCATAATCATTGCCAGCAACATCTCCAGAGGTGTGCGCATAATAGAGAGACATCAAGTCAATGAGTCAAAACATCAGAAAATAAAATTCAAATGAACATTGCATTCAAAAATCATCTCATCTGTCATTTACCACTGTCTGAAGACCTCCTTATTGGAATAATACATCTAAACCAAAAGTTACCCCAGGCAGTAATACCGTATTGCGCTGTGTTTAGGATCTACCAGGAACTGGGGGTTTCTGCATCTTGAGCTGGCTGCCAATAAAGGTGAACTGGGGTTATAAGCCCTATGGGGATCTTCAAACTAATTCACTCAAAGGACTTGTAGAGGGAAGACACAGGGTCTATTTTTCTCATGTATCCACCCCAAAAGCTGCCAAAGTCAGTAGTGATGTGCCAGAATCACCCGTTCCCTTTGCTGCGTGAACGGGTATAATAATTTCTCTTCTAAGACCCAAATTAAAGTCTAAAAAAGGTATTGTAACCCAACACAAAACTAATTTGCCCTCGACAGCATTACACTTCACCGGATTAGATCCTTCATTCCTCCTGTTCTGAAACACCCATCAAGATAAGAAGTTTCTCTTTTTGAAAATGCAGGTCTGAAAGACCTTTAAATCCCCTAACTAGATTCTCCTCATGCTGTTTTCCCAAAGCACCATGTATAGCATCAGCTCTGCACTACAGTTTGAAAGGAACAATTCCCTGCAGATACACACATCCAAGGCCAGGAATATCTGCTCCTGGGTGCTTTGGCAAGGATATCACAGCATGGGCAATTGCATATATAGTATACATATATATTTTATGTGTATGTATACACATAAACACATGCTTTATCATATATATATACATACACATGTATTTCTGCCATGGTTTAACCTTCGCTGGCAACTAAACACCACACATCTCCTTGCCAACTGCCCACACAACCCCCTTCCTGTGGGGTGGGAAGAAGAATTGGGAAGGGGAGGAAAAAAAAGTGAGACCCCGGGGCTGAGGTAAGAACAGTTTAATAGAACAACCCAAAGAGAGAAGAAAACACCAGTACTAATAATGATAGACAAAGTGAGTAATAGAAACCAGGAAGGCTCTACCCATACCTGAGATGCCAGTTTTCCCTGTTCCATCCACACCGAAGCTACAAACTGAAACAAGTTCAAAACAGGTGTCCCCACCCTGGCCCAGCCCTCCCCTTATATAGGGGCATGAGTCAGTCTGGTACCAACCACCCCACTGGCCGGTTCAGTTGTTTATCCCGGCTGTGGCCCCTCCCAGCCTGCTTGGCCCAGCAGCTGCTGGTGATAATTAACCTAAACCCAACCCAGGACAATTTCTTTAAAAAAAAAAAAGGGGTTTAGTCTAAGCTTGTTTTTTTCTTAAACCATATGAAATCATAACTCATCCTGTTGTATAACATATTATCCTGCTCTGATAATGAAAATTTGCTGAGTTGGTTATTCCACATAAGTTCCTAGCTGTAGGTGCAGGGAAAATTAAGGTTTGCTTCCCCCTTCCCCCCCCATTTTTTGCTGGCTGCCCGGATCTCTGCACCAGCAGCAAGCTCAGATCCCACCTCAACTGTGTAGGCAAGAGCGAGCACTGCGTAATGAGTCTTGAGTTGCTCCAGGGTGTGAGAATGAGCAATGAGCATCTCTGCTGGAAGCAAAATCAGGAACTTGGGTGAGCTTTGCCACTTAGACAACAAATCACTGGGTGTGCTTGAGGGTTCATTTTTCTTTCGGAAACACCAGTGAAACAAGTACTTTGCTGCTTATCTCTTTATTGCTCATCAGTGCTTCTTTGCCCTTCATTTCTTGGAAAAGACACTGGTGCTTAAATGGGTCGGAGGGTGGACGCTGTGAAAGAACTGAGCCACCTCTTTAATCCCAAAGCTTCATAAAGGGTTCATTTTGCTCTCCGGGAAAATCTCTGTTTTCCCAGTTCACCTGCCTGCCTCTCTCCACCATCCATCTAGGTTGCCTCGTCTGTATCTGAAGGCAAGCTCGCCATCCTTTGAAGAGGTAGTCTCCTCTAAAAAATCAATAGTTAACATTGTCTTTAAATAGTCTGACATTTACCTTTACTGCAGTTTTCATTTCTTTCTGGGATTGCTCAGGCATTTGTATTACCCATATACGTTCCTTATTTCTTTGCCTGTAGCCACCGACCAGGAGCTTCACAAGGATGGCAATCCTGCTGGGGTAGCTCACAGCCACAAATAAAGAGACTTTAGCAAGATAATTGAGAGGACTGGAGCTGCCTAATAGAAGCATCTTTAATTTATGGAAGACATCAAGTGAGGATAATTACAAGCAAAAGGGTAGCGTAAATCCCTGAAGAAAATAGATCCTGAGCGCAGTTTTCCCAACAAGCAAATCTGAATGCTGGCCCAAAGGTCAAAAATAAAAGACTGTGAGCTTCAACCTCCTGAGCCATCCACCTTTCCTTTCCCCTCTTGTCAAGGAATTGTCTGGGGGTTCATTTAGAAAGCTGCTTGTTCAGAGTAGGGCTGTTTGCAATCTGGGAAAGTTAAGCAAATTAGCAGAATTATTAGGTAAGAGGCAATTCTCCACAGCCTGCAAAGCAACTGCTTGTTAAATTAGCTCACACGAGAGACTTGTGCTGATCGAATGATGGTTGCAGTGTTTGCAGAGAGAAGGCTGTGCAGGCATTTTCTTTGAAATAACACTGCTGAAAAATAAAAAGGGGGAGTTTATGCAGATTCCCTGACAGGCTGGGACATGCTTCTTGCACAAAAGTACTGGAAGATGCCTTTGTCTTTTACATGCATTCCTGCTACCCACTTCCTCCTGCAATAATAATAATAAAAAGCACTAATCAAGAAGAAAAGCCCAACACCTTCAAACCAGCTACTTCTAAAAATAGGGAGGGCTGCAGGAGAGCTGATGCCACGAGAGCCCTGGAAGCAGGTGGCTCATTGCACCCGTTTCCCTCTGGGACTTGCAAGGACACCTGGAGTTTTGCAGCTTCGCTGTCCTGGGGTAACTTTGGAAATGGGTCTTTCAGCAGCAGAAACAGAAATCAGAATCCTCCAAGAAGCCAAGGAGAGGGTGGCTCACACATGGTTTCTGATCACTCGGTCTCATTTTTATATACTCTTTGGCTATTGATTTGATATTTTTATACCTTATGTAGTGCACTTAGTACAGAAAAAAATGAATTAACCAAGTAAATGTGTTTTATTAGCGGGTCTCTGATGGAAAATTATGTCAGTTTTCCATTTAAAAGATGCTGCAGATTAATCCACTCCTGAATCAATTTGTCCATGCTTGAAACCCTACTAACACCCCACATAAAAATTTCCAGCGTCAAACTGCACGCTGGATATACCAATCCAAGTTTTAAAGTGAAGAAAAGGTATTACTGGGAAGTTTTTAGCACTTCCAACACATCTGTGAATGAAATGCTCATCCCCAAGGTGAAGTGAGGGTGTTAGCCCAGGATTAACTCCAGCTTCACTCGCAGGAGATGAAAAGATCTTAGTAAAGTCATGAAACTGCATCCACCAACATCAGCGCGAGCAGCAAACGAATGGGCTTTTCCAGCCTCTCTCTGCCTATTCAGTAGGACAAAAAGCACCCACAACTGCAAGCAGAAATGCTCTGGAGACCAACAGCATCTAAAACAAGGGCCAAGACACCTGCCAGCTCTTCCCTAGCTGCACCACGCAGCCTGACAACCCATTACAAGCCCAGAGACCTGGCAGCACGGCTGCAGTGGAGGTTGGCCAGATCCTGCAGTGACTCTGCCGGCAGATCGATGGGGAGGCTCCAGTGAGCACCAGCTGCTTTGCTGCAGCTGAGGCTCCCGCCGATGTCAGGGGGGCATTTGCCCATGGGGAACTGGGAAAGCCAGGCTGGGAGTATTCATCAGATAAATCTTCTGCAGTCACCAGCAACTGACCTGAGCCATGGTGCAGAAGCTCTGGATCCAGATTCAGCTTTTGCCCCAGGTTTAAGAGGTCTGGAGTTGGTTTAAGTCTCTGCCCAGTCATTAGCTAATAGCTACTTTCTGTCTGTTCCCTGTTTTCCCCAAATCCCTTTTTTTTTCTTCACTTCTTCACACTCCATTGTCTGCTTTAAAATGAAGGATACAACTCTTAAGCCTCTACAATGGTAGTTTTGGCGTCAGGATCATTAGACTTGGGAAGTGCTGGCCATTGAACTCTGCCCCGTGGCATGAATGATGCCATTATTATTTTTTTTCTTTATTCTTTTTGTTCTTGAGAGAGTGCAGCACAGGGCCACCTCACCCCTGGCAGGATATCAGCTCACAGCTGAACACTCTCATATTTGGGAAATAGTTTCAAATCTCTCCCTCTCAGTCTTCTCCCCTCTCCTCACCTTAGTGGTAAAAGGAGAAAGCAGAATCTGTCACGAACTGCACAAAATGATTTATAGAAGAGGAGGGGCAGAAAGAGCTGGAGGCAAATGTTATTGGCAGGAGGTGTTAAGTGATGTAAAATACCTGTCCCACATGGAGGTGGAAAAGAAGTTCTTGGTGTTCAATCTGTTGTACCTTCAAGAGAAAGACTGGCCATGCTCTGTCTCCATCACTCAGTTATTCAGCTTGTTGTCGCCCACCTGTAACAGATGGTGCTTTTGTGCTTGGCCCCAGCTCCGCGGTGCAATCCTGGGACTACATGGAATATTGCAGTGCTTATTTTTGGCACTGTACAATAAAAAACAACTACCTATAGCCAGCTGAGATGCCTCGGTGTACATTAATATCACAAGCATAAAGTATAAGCAAAGGAATTTTAAAACAGGGAGTCCATCCAATCCAGGCAGACCAATTGCAAAAGAAAATAATTTACATGGGGCATCGACAAGCTATTTTCTGTTGTAATTCTGTTTGCTGAATACCCCAAGATGAAGGATTTTATTCCTTGGGAGAAAAAAAAGAGGCCTTATCCACACCCCAGGCTGGGGTGTTACTACAGCTCAGCACTGCCGCAGTAACTGAGGTAATGCACAAACGCGCCAAGCTGCTACGACCAGCCACGCGCGTGCCGTCTGGCCACATCAAACATGAAGTAAAGGACGTTTGCTTAAACCTCAGCCAAAGAAGTACACGTCGAGACGTTTCCTCTTGTGGTTGCAAATACCTCAGGCTGCACCTCTGAAGAGCTCACCGGGGCTGCGTGGCAAACGAGCAGCCCGTCTGTAGGAGCTGAGGTGTCCTTCTGCTGTTCTGGTTTGGAGACATGGAAGATACCATCATCCAGCTCTTGATTCCTTTGGAAAACACGTGCAGCACATCTTGCTGTTTATGTTTAACCCAAACTAATGTCCTGCGGCTATCATATGCGTGATTATGGCAGTCATTTTTAATTAGGGGTTGTGTCAATAGTATTGACATTTTCATTGCTTTGGGGGGAAGTAGAGGATATTTCCCTGCAGGTGAAGGCCTCTCTTTGCAGTTCTCTAACCCTCCAGCTGCACTCACTGTACGAAAGGGCTGTGCAGCTTATTAAAAAAATGCAAGATTATTAAACCTGTTCTCTGTGCAAGTAAATTACAGCAACTTAAGCAACACCAGACTCAAGGAAGGCAAGAAGTCAGATTCCCTCCATCCTATGGCAAGATTTACAATCTTATTCTGAGTGCAATATTCCTTATTAGCAGAAGTCCTGGCAGGACCTGGGAAACACTAGTGGCCACGTGATGAAGAGGATGTATTCAATAGCTTGCCAGGAAGTGGAGTTAGACCTGAAGGGCTCAAGCCTGTCATTGTACTTGGTGCTAAACACCCAGCAGGAGCTGTCATTCACCCAGAACGAAAGGGGAAGGCAGATCATTACATTTATTGGTCATAGTTTTTCAAGAGTCAATAAAGAGCCGCTAGAAAAGGCATGGTTAGTAGCAGGTATATATATATTTTTTTGTCTATCTCGAAAATACCTTTGGCTCCACAGCTATACATAACACCAGTAGAAGGTTTCATCTTCTGCCCAATACATCAGGATGAATCTTCCTCCTAGATGATGGTCCTGGTGTAGATGGTGCTCACATTGTACAGTGCTTATTGTCTTTAACCATCTTTAGCTTTGTATCCTGATAGCCCCTTCAGGCTATATGTCAATGCCATCTGGGAGGAAAAGAATAGACTTCTGCTCAAGCGCCGTGGTAATGCAGATCTCTTCACTAAAATTGTGCTTCCTTCACTTGACAAACTGTCAGCACAGAACAATTATCTGCCTGTTGGTTTGCTTGTCCTTTCTTTTCTCTCTCAGAAAACAAAACAAAACCCCCCAAAAACAAAGGAAAAGCATGCTCATTATAAAGAGATGTACATGCAGATGTTTCGTAGGTAGAAATGGGTCCCTTCTTTACCATCTCTTTTGCCACCTTCTCTTCCTACAGAGAAGACAGATGAGCACTCTCAGGTCTTTGGGACAGCCAATGCACCTGGTTTTATCTGTCTTAATTACTGTATAAATACGGATATTAGAGTATTAGTGTATTTAGGTTGACGTGTTTAGCAGCTCTAGATTATGAATTGCTCTTCAAATTAACGTTTGCATTTGCCGGCAAAGGTCTTTATTACAGAAGAGGGTCAAGCAAAAAAGGATTATTCCTGCTAATTATTCACTGTTATTTAATATTTGCACAAAAGGTTTGCAGGACTGAGTCCTCAGGATTGCCTTGTTTGAGAAGCTAATCAGGTTTCCAGGAAACCAGCAGTGTCTGGTGGGCCATCAGAGCAGCCTCTCTGTGGATATGGAGGACAATTAGATTTGATGTAGTTAAGGGTGGTTGGCTAAAGGCTTATAATGACTTATCCAGGACTTGATCCTGGGGTTTTCAAAGTCAGCGGTTAAACTTCCACTCAGAGCTGTGCTTTATGAGAACCTGACTGAAGCAGATCTAATTTTCAGACCACGGGCAGGTTCATGACCTGGGCAGTGCCTGGTTGCAATGGGCAGCTGTGAGCAAGCTCCATTTGCTCCAAAGCCCTGTTCTTGCATCGGGAGGGATCTGGAGACGAACAGGGTTGAACACCGACTGTTAGGAGGGATATTTGTAATTTTTTAGCCCATGCCTTGGGTTTGTCCCTGTATATTAACAGTCCCTAGAGAGTTCCTCTGAAGTCTACCTGCTACCTCCTGCTTGGGCCTCGTAATTCCTTGACTAGACCATAATAGGCTGTATTGCTATAGAAATTCATTGCCAGGTGAAATGGATTTCTCATTCCATAAAGACATGCTTATGCAATAAAAATACTGGCAGAAATCCTCAAGCACGGGTGCCCGAAGGTGGGATCCACGTTTAAGCATCTAAATACATGGCCCAGCTTATGGGATCCTTGTGTATTCATATCTTCTCTAGCTTCAAGAGAATTAGCAGCTTTCCTGCTATTCAAAGCTCAGGTGGCTTTGGGGGTATCTAAATACGGACCACACTTCTTTAAGGAGAAAACATTTTCATTTACATTCCAGGATTTGTTCAAGTCGCAATGCCTCCAGCTTCCCCATCTGACATTTTTTAGCAACTTAATTATCATTACCAAGGAAGAATTTTAATAATGGTGCTGCTTATATTGGATGCAGCCCTGGGGAACGAGAAAGAATAACCCAGATTGTGGGAGCAGGAGGGAGGAGCGTGGTATTTTGGAAACCCAGGCCACAGCCTGCTGGAAGCATCTGTTTCTGCTCAACCTTTTCCTCTAGAGTCCCGCTATCATTCACAGTCCAGACTGCCAGCAATTAGGGACTCGTGCTGAGGATTCCCCTTCCCTTGTGCTTTCATCCCCATCCTTCCTTGTTGATGCATCTTGGGACCGACAGCGACAGCATTAAGGTGCTGTTGGCTCAGCTACTGCTCCTCGTGCAGTCATCCCTGTCTCAGCAAATGCCTTCGCTCGATGCTTCTGAGATGGAAATTAGGAGGTGGGATTGGGTACTGCTCAGAAACCAGCACTGCTAATTGCAAAGTAAATAATTGCCTAGGAAAGGCAAAGTGTCACGATATGACTTGGAGCTACAGGGGTGGTGGCTGCAGCTGGAAAGCCGCAAGCATCCTTGCTACCCACAGATGCAAACTGACTCTGTGCTAACGTGGGGATGTGTTGGAGCTACTCATTTTCCTCTGTTTATAGGCACAAGTGTCAGCACATGCATATTGCAGAGGCTCTGGTCTCTTCTATTAGGACAGGTCAAAGCCCTTCTGGATGCACTGTTGGGTGTTTAGAAAGATGTTGCATTTGTGAAAAAAAAAAAAACCAAACCAAAAAACCCCAACAAATCCACAGCAACTTCTTTTGCGTGTTTCCAAGAAATCAGCTGGTGGCATGAAGAAAAACATCCTTCTCTAAGAATTCATCTGTTGCTTCCCACTTTCAGATTAAAAATAAATAAATAAATAAAAGGCAAGCAAACCAAAAGCAGTAAATATTTCTGCTCACTTCTGATACAACTGCTTCTCCTTGCTGGTGGATTTACACTTCGATACCGATGAACCACGGAAAGGGAAGAAAGTAACAAAAGAATTTAGTACCTACGTCTTCCCAGCAGCAGCCTGGCAATGTACCTGTCACTGCTGTTGTACAGTCCTGGGCTCTAGCAAAAGGGGTTTCGGCACGTTAGATGGTCTCACTGCATGGCAGCTATAGAGGTATTAGTGATGTGCAGTGAAGGTTTGACATCCTGGCAGGCTTTGCAGTATGAGAACTGATCACCGCATCCTGGAAGAGAGAGCTGGAGACCTGAGCAATCAGCTCTGCATGTGCTTTTCGATCTGAACTTGGTCTCAGGCAGAATTATTCGGTATGTGCCTGATCTAATTTAAGTATGTGGGGGAAAAAAAACCTATACAGACTTCAGGAGGATTTTGACATGGCTGTTTAGACACTGTTGAAGTGCAGGAAAATGAGCTAGTGGAATTGGGTAAGCACTGTTTTCCTTTTAGCTGAGGAAAGGTGCTCCTGAAGTAACATTGCTCCTGATGTCTTTGCTTTTTAAATACCCAGTGACATAAATATTAGATGCATGTTATGCCTCAGATCCAGCAAATAGCTCCTTATCTTAAAGCACATGAATACTCCTGGCCCTAGTAAGAACATTTAAATGGTACCTAAAGGACCAGAGACATGGAATCAAGTGAACCAAATGTCTGGTGTGTGAAAAGAGACGTAGCTCGGCACTCTCTCACGCCAGGGGTTAACCTGGGCCAGGTGTTGCTAAGAAATAAGGACATGAATAATCTCACATCAGACTTATGCATCCAAATGGCTCATTATACCAGCAATATTCATAGCTTGTGATAGTCCTATAGATTTCAGAAGGTTAGGAAAAGATGACACCCAGCTTGCTTTCCCACCTATCATTATTATATGGGAAAGTGAGTGATTTTCTTTAACTACATTAGCATAATATTAGTGCTTATAAGGACCAGGCTGGAGCAGACGCTTTACAAGTCTTTTAGGTCAACATAGTCAAACCAGGGAGGTTATTTTAGGAGATTAGCTTTTTATCTCCTCAACAAACAAACAAACAAAATGTTATTGGCTAGGACAGGCTGCAGATATTTGCAGTTTGGGGCAATTAGGGTTCCCTGGTATTCCTAACTCACTCGCAGCTCTGGTAGCCCCATTAACAACTCATTTCTTCACTAAAGCCTATTGAGCAAGCAGCTCCGCGCGTGGTACAAAACACAAGGAGGGAACTTCAGATCAAAACGTTTATTCTCCATTGCAGTAGATGAAACACTGAGGCATGGGGCTCCCGAGTGGGCATGAGCAAATACATATGAAAATGCACAGCATTTGCAGCTGAAATACACAGTCCTGAATTATAGCTGAGATCAATATAGGAGGACGATAGAGATTTTCAATCTTGAGTGGTCTCCGTTAGGCAGAATTGACTGGCAACCACATAATGACTCAGGCTCAGCCCACCAGTTTAGAGCCCGAGTGATAGATCTGCAGATGCCAGTCATCATAATTTCCTTATCGGTGACATTCACGGGGCCATTTGTCTTCTGCTACCTGGGTTGCCTTGGTCCGGTTCAAGTGCATTATCCTCCAAGGTGCATCAGAGAGATCAATGCACAGCTACAGCTGGTTGAAGGGGACCAAATCCATTGAACAGTTGATTTGGTTCCATTTTACCAGCTTTAGCAAAGCATTTGGCCTCATAGGCTGCAGACAGCAAAGAGGGGAATTCCTCAGCATCTTTTCTTTCCCAGCTGCCTGGACCTCTTCTGAACTTGCTGCCTGATGTTGCACTGGTTCAAATGGCTTCACTTTCAGGCAGTCGGGATTTATTTAATCTTCTTAGAAGCTACGGCTGAAGAGTGAGGCTGAATTAAAGAGGCAGGTTTAATAGCAGTGGAATAGTCTGCAGCAGTAACCACCAGCCTGGAGCATTTTTAAGCCTGATATTTGGCTCCATCTGTTTTAAGAGCCACGTTGCTATTACAGTGTGACATAAGTAAAGGCTATTGTTCTAATCCAGATACTTCAGTTGTCACCTCCTGCCTTCTTCGTTTTGGTGGTTTATGGTCTGCTGTCCTCCTCCATGCCCTGTGTTTGGGTATCTGAAGTGCCACCTAACACACAGCAGCGAGTAAAGCAAAGAGATGTCCTTTGCTACAACCAGCCCAGCCTGCAGCCAAGTAACTCAAGGCTGCAAAGCTCCTGTCCCCTTGGGGCTCTCCTCGGCAAATGGGAGGGAAAAGGCTGAAATACCTGAATTGATTTTAGAAGTTAGCAAACTCTGCCTCCCTACCCTGCCTCCGGTGTTTTCTCATCTAGCATTAAAATCAGTGGTTTCAGAGGTTTTAAAATTCGCTCAAGACAAGAAATGGTTCTATTTCCCATCACCAGCAACCAGCAGGGAAGGGATGGAATGGAAAGGAAAAGGCGGGGGGGGGGATTGGCTGGGGATGTGTGGAAAAAACTGTTTTTCCATCGTGCATTCTCACAATCAAGCAATTTGCCCCTGAACAGCAGAAGCCAGCCCCTGCCAGGCAGCCCTGCCACATAACCGCTGCCCAGGTCACTCACACAACAGTTCGTGTTGCAGCTCTGGGCAGTCAATTTCTCCTGGAGAGCCCCATAGCACGAACACCCCACTGCTAAAAATAACGTGCTAAATCAAATTAAAAAATAAAAAAATCACAGCAGCTCCGATCATCTTGGGGGGGGTGGGGCCAGAGCCAATAAAGTCAGGCCTCTCCTTCTTAACCCAGAGCCACGCACAGATATTGCACGTCGCCATGTGCATAACCTATTTAAAGAATTTATATGCGTCATAAGGCAAAGGTGACTTCTCTCCCCTTCTCTTCCTCGCAGCCCACCATGCTGCAAGATGATACTGGGAAAAAGCACCTGGGCTTATAACCTCTGCACGCAGAAATATTGCAAGTGGGCCAGCATTAGAGCTTCCCAAGAAATACAGGCTAAGTACTGCAGATCACTTAACTGCCCAAACCCGTTACTCTAAGCTGCCTATAAATAAATGCAGAGAGAGACCGAGAGAGAAAGAGAGAGAGAATAGCTTTTTTAAAAGAGCTCTACAATTAATTTAATCGAGTTATCTCTAGGTACCTTTTCAAGAGACAATCAAGCCAAGGAACTAAATGGAAACTTAGACAGTGAAGACCTGGAAGTATTAAATTCATCCTTTGGTGAATTACAGGAGGCAAAGGAACACAATTATTTACCAGTGATTGGGTGGAGGTAGAAGCGCCATCGGTGACCAATGCTGCACTGAGCCTTCAAGCTGAACCCTGATGAGCACATGGATTCGAGGGTAGGGTGCACCAAGCAGTCTGAACATCACCTCTGCACGCTTAGAACACACTCTGCTCCCCAGGCACACTTGTTCTGTCCCCGTCCTGTTGATCTGGGGAGTCATTTGAAAGCAGCACTGTGGAAGAGTGGTGCAGGGGTTACACCAAGCATCTGCTGCCAGGGACAAGTGCTGTCCCCCCTCTCCTCTGTTGGGCTTCAGGGAGTGCCCAGGATCACATTTGAAATCAATGCGAGCCGGCGTGGATGTTCTGTAACAATTTGTTTAAATTCTCTGCAGTGAGTTATGGGTGAGGTTTTCCTTTTTAGAAAATTAGTTTTACTCTTCTGGATGCCATTAATCAAAACTAATGATGTCTCTGTGGTGGTGAGGCTTTCCCAGCAGCTGCGAAAGTGCAGCCCATGTTACCGGCTGGAGAGAGCTGTAACCCACTGGGGTTTGTAGCCTCTTGGCAGAGAGATCATGGCTCTCGGTCAGCCTGGGTACTGCCAGGCTGGGATCTCAGGCTGAGCAAGAAGATGGGTTCAAAAACTCACCAACCCAACGCCACCAAATTTAGGTTTGCTGTCCAAAGCAAAGCCAGGTCTAGTAATTTCCTTGTGAAATCGGGTCTTGCATTGAAAAAGTCCTTTCTGGCCTCCAGGGCCCGGATCAGGTGCTGGTGCCACCCTTTGCAGGACCTTGCTCCTATCCTTGCCCACTCATCACACCAGCACAACCCCAAGTTGAGTGAAGTCCACACACACTGCAGGGTGGCATTGGAGAGCCACGGACACACAGAGCAAACAATTGGTGTTAGAGGCAAATCAAAGCCAAACTAACAACCCAGACCTGTGCACTGCGTTTCCCTCTCTGTCAATCATTACATAAGTGCCTCTGTTTTGCTTTTGGCCCCAGAGTCAGTCACATGGTTAAACGATTACAGGCAACGTGCAAAAGCCCCACGTTACCAAACCAGTGCCACAGCAAGTGGGATCAGTAGCAAGCAACGTAAGAGTATCTGTTCTATTGAAGACCTTTCCACTTTAGCCTCAATATTCTAATAAAGATGTGTTATAGACAGTACAGAAAAGCCAAAGAATTTATCAGCATTTGTCGATATTCTTAATGAAGCAGAAGATTCAACATGCAATAGAATTAGCCTACAACGAACCCTTGCATAGGGCCCATCCTTCTGAGTCCAGAAATCTCCTGCCTATTCCAGTCCGATACCCTTTTGAGAAATGAGCATCCCTCGAAGCCATTATCATTATAAGCTAAAAGGCCAAATGAGACAAAGTACTGTTGCTCTTCATCTGAATAAACAAATCATTTTTAGATCAAATGCATTAACAATTTATCATTCTAAAATCCAATCAAAAGGGAAAAACAACAATACAGAACATTGATTTCCTACAGCTTTATCTTAATGAAGTGCACATTCCCTTTGTAATTAGCTTTGGAAGGGTTTTTTTTCCCTTTTCCTCAAGCTAATGTGTTATTTGATTTCCACCCAAACATTACTAAATCAGAGGAAATTTCCCCCAGATGAAGTGGCGTTTGATAATATGGGAAAAAGTCTACTTTTTTCCCTTCGCTATTTTTTCCACCAAAAAGCCATACTGTACTGCAGATGATTCAACTTTATTGCATGGTGTCTTTGTGAGGATGCTTAAATCAATGCCACAGTCACTGTATTCTGCACAATGTGCCATTTGTAAACCAGAAAATACAACCTCGCCGCTTTCATCCTTTTCCTTACAGACATCAAATATTAATTTAACTTATATTACAGGGGAAAAGTGGACTGTGTTTTATTAACATTTTGAAAATTTTAGATACCCAACCCAAAAAGTAGACTCCAGACAAGGCTCGAGAGTCGTACGCTCGGATTTTATTTGACTTAATTAAAAAGCACTCAGTTCCTTTGTGCACTAAAGTAGTTGCTGACATTGCAGTAGCCACTCAGTCTTTCAAACCAAAAACTATTACCTGAACTTAATAAAGTGTCTATTTAATTTATACACCCCCATGAACTCACCTGTCTCCCACAGACACAATGGAGTTCTTGCTAATGACCAGCGAAGGCAGAAAGTTGATGGCAAACTCACCAGCACCCCAGGGTAACTCAGCTGCACCACAGCTTAATTTCCATCACCTTTTATCTGCCTTTTTTTGCAGTTAACACTGTTATCCAATATCCCTGAGCCAATGATCCACCGTGCCTTGCTGGAAACGCTTTTTGCCAGGCTACCTCTCCGTTTCTCCCCTAAATCTCTTTCTTAAATCTTTTTTTCTTTCAATGATGCTGAACAGAGGACTATTGCTTAAATCCTGCTTCGCCAAGTAGTTGCTGAAGTGCAACGGCTAATTCGATAGCCTGGTTTTATTTGGATATATTGCCGAGGTACGCGGCGAGATCTATGACAGAGAATAAAGCCCCAGACCCTACAATTATCACCTTATCCCTTAATTACACAGAACATCAAAAGTTATCAAAATCTCAGCTCTTAATACAAGAATCTCTGTCTTAATCCAAATTTTGGTCCTAGGATTCTTGTAAAAAGAACTGTCCTATTTCAAGCACAGACCTAATCTGTTCTGGCAACTCAGAGTGAGCATCAATACCTGGATGAAGCTGCAAGTGCTCCAGCTCCATGAGGGACCAAGACAGACCCCCCCCCAAAGCCGTTTGGTCAGAGCAGGTCTCTTGGAGCTGCATCTCCTGAAACTGGCAGTGGAAATAGTTGTGGGGTTGGGTTGTTGGTTTTAGAGGTTTTTTTTCAACTCACACACTCAAAAGAGAACAAAGCCATTCCCTAATACAGTTTGTGCATTTTATGGACCAAACAATTAAAGAGGTTTTAAAACATGTGCTGACTGCATAATTCCATACAGGGGAGTGTACTCAGCATTTCTAAACAACAACTGATACGAGATACCACTTAATAGTACAAAACACCAGCAGTCCCGTTAAAATCAATAGAAAATTAGATGCTATGAAAATGCAATATGTGTCCAATTAGTTATAATTGGAGCAAATGGTGATGCAGATAAACTCATGGAGGAAAAAAAGTATTTGTCCAGAGCTCTCCCCACCTGCTTTCAGCACGGCTCAGCCTCAGTGGTGGTGGGCTCTGCTGTGTCCTACCGCGGGAGCGATGCTCCATCTAACACACGGATGTTAACCGCTCTCTGATGACGGCGTTGCTCAGAGCCTGCAGGTCTGCCTCGGTGCACTGCCATGCGGGGTGAAAAATGATCCTCTGTCACATGGAAACCTCCCTGTTGGACTTGACAAATTATGCCAGCAAACCTGTTTAAGAACTAAAAAATCCTTGGACACGGTGACAGGCAGAGAAAGATGCTGTTTGGGGACAGTTAGCTATTTATTTATTCGGCAGAGTTTAAGAGTTGTGGCTCAGTCCCACAGATACTCGCTCACTTTTTTCCCTGCCTGTCTGTTGTTATAGCAGTTCAAACTCCTTCTCACCAGTTATTTTTCAGGCTTCTTTCCACTCCTAAAAACTCAGCTGCACAGCAAAACGGGAACTAGGTTATGTGATTCTAACGCTTTATTTTTAACATCTTTGGTGCAACATATTGGCCTCCTCTTTGTTTCATCTTATGACTAGGGAAAAAGAGCAAAGATTCCACATCACAGCAGCACAAACGGTACATCCCTGATCGAGCATCGCTCTAACTCCTTCATGCCTCACAGTGGATGGAAGCACATAACTTGTGGTACAATAAACCTTATCAATTTGGGGGACATTTTTTCATATAAACACTATAAAGTATCAGCTATTTTACCCAAACTATTGGCTCAGAGCTAAGAAGCAATAACTTTCTCCAGGGCTCATATTTTATTCCCATCTTAAGTTAATAATTCAAATTATTAACGACTTATGGCCACAAAAAGAAAAAAAAAAAAAAAAGAAAAGAAAAAGCTCATTTTTACCCTGACCTGAAACCTTTTTGCATTATTAGACACTGTTACTTACACTGTTAAGGGAACACTGTCTCTCAAGAAGAGGGGAAAAAAAAATAAAGTGGCAGCTTTTATTTGTTATGCTGACTCAGCCGAACGGTGGAACAAGAAACGTTAAGACCCAATCCATAACTTTTGTGGCCGCTCAAAGGACGTATTCTTCCTCGACACTGATAAAAGTTTAATATGTAGTTGCCTGGGTTTTTAATAAACTTGTCAACAAAAGAGCAAGGCAAATTGATGGGGACCTTCCCGGGAATAAATTCAGCTTCAAACAGGCCAAATGAGCGTGGAGGACAGGGAAGGGACGGCACACGGGTGACTTTTGCTGGTCTGTGCAAAAATGGCACTATAGATTTTAGCGGGTGTGTCTTATTGTCTCAAAGACAAGGCTTTGGGACAAAGCTGGCTTAATTTAAGGAAAGCAGAGTGGTGCAGCTCCCTGTGCACCACAGCCCTGACACTGGTGAAGAAGGGAAGGGGCAAAGCCTGGATATAAATACCCCTCTCTCCCTGCCTGCCTGTGCAAGCCAGTCCCTGTCCCGCAAGCATCATTCACAGCATCACTCCCTGCTTTTTATCCCAGATCCCCCCGCTGCAAATATTCCAGGACATCCCCTCCAGGTATCACCTGCACAGCCAACTGTGCTCAGCCAAACCACCCCTGCTCCATCTTTTCCCTTCAAGTACTCGAGGCTGAGCTTAATTCAAGCAAAACAAGGCCCTTTTCCACTGCTGTTACAGGAGCTGAATCACACTCCTGCAGCCTATAGCAGCACATACCTCTTGCATATAGGGACCAGTTACATAGATATATGTGGACATAAGCCCTACACACTGTCCACCTTCTGCAAGGTTAGGAGTGAAATCACTGTGTGAGCTTCATTAGTTTCTACTAGCCTCAATCAAGTTGGTGCCTTAAATTATTATGACTTGCGGGTTTTTTTGTTAATTTGTTTACCCGAAGTAAACACAAATATTAAATCAGAGCTTCCAATAATCTCACTGCCAACAAATTAACCCCCGGCTTCCCAGAAGGGGGGACCAATCTCTGCCTCTCGGCAATTCCTTGCGACACTTTTCTTCTCATGTCACCAGTTCCCTCCCGACACATTCCTTCACTTCCACCAAACAGCTTCAACAGCCAAAGGCCAAGTCCTGCCTCCGACACCAGGTCATTTCTTAGATTGGAAGCACTGCCCTGGCCATCACGGTGAACTTTATTCTTGATTGCTCTTAGGTCACGGGATTCCTCCTCCCGTAGCTTTATCCAACTCCCCAAATGCCAGGGTTGATGTGCCTATGTAAGGGTTTGCAGGGATGGCTCCCATCCTTACAGCTGCTGGGTGACTTCTGCGGTTGGTGGTCACGAGTCCCACGCCTCTTGGCTGCCCATACGCCACCTAATCCAGTCCCACCAGAAGGGCAGCTGAGAATGAGCACTATTTATAGCAGTTGTTCCTTGGTACCTCCAGGCTCATCAGGCTGCCCAGGGCTTTTTTAGATAGCAGCACAGTCCCAGCACAGGCCATATCTGGGCATGGTGAGGCATTTACAGACACAGCCCTGAGCTTCAGGAGAAAAAAAAAAAGGGAGAGGGGGAGAAGAAAAAAAGGGAAAGCCTGCATCTGTTGGAGATGTCAGCCGCCCTGCTTCCTCAGAGCCCCAGCTTGCTTCCTGAGCACCATCAGCAACTGCTCCAACTGCTAAAACCTTTGACTATTAAATTCTGCTCTATACAAGACCTATCTGCATCTGAAGGCTTTCCCCTTGTACACAAGGATATTCACCGTCAGCCTCTGCTTCTCCACACAGACCGCTTTGCAAAAGTACAGCCTAACTCCCGCTGATCCTGGTTAAACACTGCAAGCCAAAATGCCTTCAGAGCATCACTGGGTGCAGCGGTAGTCAGGGGGATGCAGCTCATGGGGACACTGCTCCACCTGCACATGCAGTTACTCACTGAGGTGCTCCCAGCTCTGCCCAAGTTTGTCTGGGTGAGCCTGGGAGCCGCACTGGTGTTGCCCAACCTGCCCAGCACCGGCAATGCGGCACTGTGCCCAGACTGGCAACCAGCAGCCCCGAGCAGCCCCATGGCACTGGAGCACCTCATGGAGTCCATTGCCTGGCTCGCTCCCACCTCAGTATCCACCAGGTAGCTACATCCCCACAGGGTCCTGACTGAGGTCCAACCTCAGGACCTCGTGCCCTGCACCTACTCCGAGATGCTGGGGAGTCCGGATAAGTCTCTGTATTTCAGTATGAAGGCAGAGGCGTCACAGTCCAGACAGACTGTGCTGTCTCCCCAGAACACAATTTGGGCGTCACTGTGAAAGCCAACACCAAAGCAGGAAAGTCTTTGAAAGCCTTTACAAACCCAGAACAAGCTTGTCCTTGGGTAGTTGCATCAACTCGCCTTGGCCTCCTCATGCTTTAGCCTCACAGTGCAATCAAGGGCTTTGACAACTCTATGGCAAGCACCTACTCTGCCTCTGGGGGAAACCGAGGCAGGGGAGCTACACAAGATATCGACAAGCCCAGCAAGCCGATGTTGGAACCTGTGCCCTCAGCTCCCCTCCTTGGAGTGCTGGGCTGCTCTCACTATGACCTCCTGCAACCCAACGGGCAAGGATCTCACAGCATCACTGCTCTCTTGGTCGAGGTCAAGAGCAGCTTCAGCATCAAGCAGCAAATGTTAAACCCAGCGTCTTCCCTGGGAGGCAATCACAAGTGCGCTACTTAAATCAGCCCTGGGCTTTCAGGGGAGGGATCTGAGCTGAGGAGTGAGGATATTTCTCTTGCGAGGAACACGCCACCCCCTCGCCCACAGTCACTGCTAAGTGCAAGATGTGGTGAAAGTCTTTAAAAATAGATATATTCCCAAGCAATTCATGCCGCTTGCATCTGGCAGGGCGAACCTAGCATGGAAGCTCTTTCTTCCTGACTAAAAAGGATCGTTAGCAGCTCGAGGCTCGTGCAACCTTGACTCTCTCCTCCTCTCTTCAGGGCCTTCTCCTGTTCTTGGCCTAAACCAGTCCTGGGAAACACAAGGGAAGCCCTGCCCAGCTAGGCTGGTGTCAAAGGCAGGGAAAGATACTGCAGTGCAGTGCTGATCTCTTCTGCAATCGGACGTGCAGACTAGCCCGAATGCTGAGTCAGCACAATTTCTTTTTTGATTGGTTGATCTGAGTAACATACTTTCAATGTATGCTAAAGGGGCAGCAATTAATACAATTTCCCCCTTTCCCCACCTTTCCAAACCACTTCGAATCAAATGCACAAATCTCAACCCCAAAGTCACTCTCTGGTCCTAAATATTCTGAGGCTTTTTCATTTTTAATTTAGGGCATTAAAAAAAAAAAAAAAATTGCAATCTAAGCGATGCTCACTTTGATCGACTTGTGCTGCTGCAGCTAAAATATCTGTCCTGCAGGTCAATCTAATCATGCTTAATAGCAGTTTATTCTTCAACGCAACATTTTTCACGTTGGGTCGACAGTTTTAAATGAGATTGCTGATGCACCCCTTTACTAATGCTTTTACCAGGGCCAGCACATCCCTTGAAATACTTGTGCAATAAAATGCTTTATTGCTTTTGATGAATGCACTATTAAACTTGAATTGCAAACATGCCCCCCCCCCCTTTTTTTTTTTTTTTTTCCCTCAAAAGATGGTGCTGGAATTTATGGGACCACCTGTCTTCCAGTATTAAGTAATAGTAACAGCAGTAATAATAGATCACCAACATAACAAACTCACAAAACTAAAAAAAAAAAAACCAAACAAACCCGCTGGGGAAAACCACATGGCACAAATTTCTCCCTGTGCTCTCAAGTGCACGTGTAAAATATCCATCTTCTACCTGCCCGTAGTTCCACTTACATGAGGAGAATTCATCTCGAGAACGGCTGGATTTTGTGAGGCATAGAATAGAAAAAATTAACTAATTTGGTCCACTGGATTTATGGCTTTTACAATTCTCAAAGCTCCTGTTTCTGCGCAGTCTTCGCTTCGCAGGACAGACGGGTGCACACCGGAGCATCCCGGCGCTGCTGCACAGCACTGGCTCCAGCACGGATGCTCCTCGCCGCGCGCCCACAACCACTCTCAAGGCTGGGAGACGCTCACCAGCTTATAAAGAGTAAAAAAGAAGTGGCTTAACTTTAGCAAACAGAGGGGACCTAGCACAACATAACGGCCACAGATTTAATCCAAAGAGGTATAAAAGGGAAGAGGAGCTGGCACAAAGCAGAAGAACGGCGCAAACTGGTTGCCAAAGGCCTACAGCCATCATCTGCTCCCATCGACCGCAACAGCAAGGGGCTGGCCCTTTGCGGGGGCCACACACAGATGCTCCGTTTCATTTTTAACATCATCCAAGCCCGGGTGCCTCCGGACACATGCCATGGAGAAGCCTCCTCCCCTGCCACCTCCGCTCCCATGCTGCGAGACAGCGCTCAGAATTATAGCTTTGAAAATATTTACATAAAAAATAAATCTGAGCACTTAGTGACTTCCTAAAGTTAGCAATTCCATGTGATTAACAAGCGTATTAATTTGGGAGGGGGAGGGAGAGGAGGAAGGAGATAAAAATTGCATTAGGAATGCAGGTATCTACTGTAAATCAGACCACGAGCACCTTTGCGAGAGCAGTGCGCAGTGGCACAGGCATTTCAGTAAAATTTGTGCAGAGGAAAGAAAGAAAGGGAAGTGAATACATTTTGGGTCATGCCCAAAGTGTGAAAGAAGTGCTGAATCAAATGAAAAAGACAAGGTCATTAAGT
>JAAGNO010024505.1:0-12334 GCA_033439905.1 Ceryle rudis
TGTAACACACTTAAACAAAATCTAGAGATGCCATCTCATGGGAAATGGAAGACGACTTCGGTATCAGCACAGCACCCAGTACTTCTGTGCCCTGACTGGGAACACCTTGTACTGGTGATGGAGGAATGTCCTAGGGCACTGAGGCCTGAACCACGACCAGATGGGGAAACACTGTGGCATTCACATGTTTTATGTGGCTTTTACGGTCATTGCCTATAACTTGGGAAATTGCTGAAGATCTTTTTGAGCCCTTATCCAAAAAAAAAAAAAAAAAAACCAAACAAAACAAAAACCCCACAAAAAACAACACAACCAAAAAAACCCCAAAACCCCCCAAAAAACCCCAAACAAACAAACAAACCAACCAAACCAAAACGGAAAAAAAAAAAAAAAGAGAAGAAATGGGCATTGTTCTTCTCAAAGGGATCATTGGAAAATGGCCTTTGGACATGGTCTAGAGGCATCAGCTGCACAACCACCCCCTCAGTGCTACCCTTGCAGCAAAGCTCCTGAGGCAGAGCCCAGAAGAGAGAGACATGCTGACAGGGTGCCAAAACTAAACCCGCTGGAACTAGGCAGAAAAGAGGACCAAGGGGCAAACCTATATCTGATCCCAGCTGCAAAAGCCCATGCTTTTGTTAAGTCTGAATGAAAACCTTTGATCCACTTTTTAGGGATTCTAAACTCAAGTGAAAACACAGCAGTTTCACCCTAGCTTGAAACACAGCCTCACACTTTTGATTTCTGAGGACAGATCATTTTTCTTGGGGTGGTGCACGTGGACAGCAACAGATACTTCATGTCTGGTTCAGACAGACCAACCAAAAGGCGCAAGTGGACACACACACTACCAGCAGCATGTGATGGGATTTAGTGCAAGGAAATCAAACTCTCTGCCCCACCTCCTGAGCTTATCCTTTAAAGACCGGTCCTGTGCTCACAGCTGGAGTTTATGTGAGTCCTGCCTTATTAATTAAGTGTAGCCAGTGCCTTTTTCCCCTGAATTCCAACAGAAGCAATTAGAAAGCAGATACTTCACACATAACAGCTGGTTCATTTAATGCCCTCCTCATCCTATTTGCTCCCCTCCCCCAGACAACTTATATCCCCTTTTTCCATTCTTTCATGTAATGGAGAAGGAGAGTAAAATCAAGGTGGAAAAACCAGGTGCAGCAGATAACCATATTCTTATTAAAAATCATCTAGCACAATTCTGAAAGAGGTTGAGTGTTGCTGAGAGCACGCTTCTGAGCATGGAATTGTAACATTCACCTAACAGATGGGGAAAAAAAGAGCCTTGGCTGTCTACTGTATCCTCCTTAAAAGGGGATCTGTATCAAAGTAGCAGTGTATTTTCTTCACCACAGGCTGTTGATGTCATTAGAGCAAGTCTCATTTTTGTTTAATGCCAGAGTTAAGAGTCACATAAAATTGGCACAGGTGAAGGCACCAGGCCCATTAAGTTGTGCAATGTGACTCTCTGGGAATTTTCTGAATGTTTGTGCACCTCCAATTTATTTATGCTTGGGCAAGCCATCCCCAGAGCCTCTCCCTGTTTCCCAGTATGAATACAGTCTCAATCCTACCATCAGACCTGTAAAAAACCCACTCAATCCACTAAATTTCCCCCACTCCTAAGGAAGATCCAGTTACAGGAAGGGCAGTCCTGCCCTTCTCTGTTACATGCATCACTGGGAGATGCTATGGGCATAAAATTAAACCCATAGACAAAAACACCCACCAGAACACAGAAAGTGAAATTTGCCTTTGCCAAACAACACTAAGTGCATGGTCTACTCCCAAATGGGTACTCTAGAAGCTGGCTCTTGATTTAAGGCATGTAGAGCTTTTCAGAGAGAAATCAAGTTAACAGGAATGGGGATTAATTCACCCCTACAAAACACTTCTGAAGCAGGGAAATAATTCCAGTGTATTTGAGGCAAAGGGGTGCTCAAGAGTCATAACATTTATTTTCCTAACATGGCTGGCATTTTTTTTTTTTAATGTAAAATTTACAGGTAAAATTGAGATCTGGGCCAAAAAAAGCATCTGGTCGTGACATTGATAGGAATAATAACAAAAGAGTAGACAGCCAAAGTATCTCAGTGCTGTGAGATTTTTCTGCTAGATGATTCCTCACTGACCCTGAAATCAAGCAGCAATGAGAACATTTTCCATTATAATATGGGGAAGATTTAGGTCCAGCCATAAACTTCCCATTTTCTTCCTCAAAGAGCTAGCTGCCAGAGAGGCTGCTATTGCAGCCATCCATCCAGATGTCTGCCATCTTTGTTACAAATTTTCAGGAATCTTACAACACTTACATACTCTACAGCCACCTGATGAGGCAACTGTCTAACACCCATGTTACAGACAGGGAGAACAAGTTAAGAGGGATTAAATGATCTGCCCAGCTTCCCGCAAGACAACACAGGTGTGGCTAGAAATCCAAACTGCTAGCTTCCAATCTTTGCTGTGGTATACTAATCTGCTTTTATGCTTTGCTATAAAAAAATAATAATCAAAGTCATCACTTCAGTAATGCGTTTGTTGGTAACTAGTATGGGTAACTCCTAATCAAACAGAAAGATCAGCATATTCTAGAAACTGTTACTGCTAATTAGTCAGCTGAACCTTTTTTTTTTAAACCTGGATCTTTCTAGAAGGACAAAACTAAGAGGGAAGGGCATCCCTTTATAACTGCAAAGACTTCAGCTAATTAGAGCAGAAATTGCATTTTATATTTTGGCATTTAGTAGTAAACACTATTATTAAAGCTATAATAAGATCAGCTAATGTTGTATGAAATATTAGCGATGTCTGAGCAGAAAGTAGAGTCCCCATCTCTTTAGTTAAAATTACAAAATGATTAACAGCCCAATTAAAAACATTTTTGTTTTTGACATGATCAATTATACTTTATCTACCTATCTGTAGATATAATTGATTATTTTATCCTTTTGCTGTTGGCTGTCATTAAAAAAAGGGAGATACCGTGGCTTTCTGGCCTCTCTCCCGCTGAGAGAGGGGAAAAAATCCTGCTATTAACGACAGACAGGATCATTATGAAAAAATTCCATTTGCCACTAGGCAACATAGCCGAGTTCCAGTAATTATTGTATTAGTCAAGCCGTTGAGAAGTTCCATAAAATTGAGAGAGTTTTTAAGGAGCATTCAACTTTCTTTGGCAACTTTTATGATGTAACAATTAAAACCATGCTCCAGGCCTCAAAATGTGCAGGAGATTGCCAAAATCAGATAAAACCCTAGAGGGCCCCTTACTCACAAAGAAAAAAAAAATAAAATCAAACTGTTTACTTTTCAGATCAGACATTCATCAACATTTGGCTTTTGTTTCAGCCAGTGTCAGATAATAACAGCACCACGTTTTCAGTCAGTTTCTAACAAAACTCTACACAGTTTGATGTCAGGCCTCAGAGTTAGCTGGGGCCGACACCAGCCTCTCCTCAAGAGAGGGAAATCTTATGGGAGCTGATGCTACCAATCTTGCTTGGCAGATCACATACCTAGAAGCACTCAAAAGTACCTTCTAAAGTGAATCATGTCTGTTCTCTACCAGTGAGCATCAGAAAATCACTGGGGAGAAGTACAAGTTATTCCTTCCTCTGATGTCTAGGAGCTGAGCCAGGCAACACCTCAAACTGTCAGGGCTCTAGGGAATAAAGAAGCAACCTCCTGTCCATGTACCCCATTAACCTGTCAAAGAACTGATAAAAAATATTTTTTAAAAATCACACTAAAAGTGCCAAGGCAATTGCTACTGAACCAACTATGGCCAAGTTTATAATCTACCTAATTCTCTACTGAGTAGTGTTAAGGAATAATGATTTACCATCCCGGAAATGAAGGTACACTGTCAGGCTTCTGCAGTGGAAGGTGAAGTTGGTTACAAAATGCAGACCAGGTTTAGCTTAATACAGAGTATGGGAACTACTTCAAGAGCACATCTGTTAGCAAAGGAGTTGAAAGAGATTGATCTCCCTTCCCAGAATAATGTGCCCAAGTCAGGAAGTCTCCACATATCAAAGAACGGTGATGGAAGCAGTAGTTTCCAGGGCAGTCAAAGGGAGCTGGGATCCTGAACACGGGATGAGGAGCCAGGATACTGCTGTTGTCCCTGGGGAAGAGCAGCAGGGCAGGGTTTAGTGCTAGTATCCTGTCAATCTCCACCTGGAACATGCTGTACCAAGTAGGACAGATAAAAAGATACACCGGAGCCTGCCATAATATGGCCTTTCATCACACAGCTCCTGAATTGGAGATGGCTGCCAACTGTTAGGGCCTGCTGACCTGTTTAATAAAAAAACCAAACCCACAACCCTTAGCAATCATGACTTCTATCTGATTTAAATGGGAACAGCAGCACAGCACTACAGGCCAAGGGCCAGCCACCTGTGGCACATGGGCAGCTCTTCAACCGTATGTTGCATTGCCAAGGCAAAGGCAGGAGCTCAGACTTGTGAGAGAACGGGTGTGTGAAAGAAAAGTCGCTCTTTCCCAGCCCTGAGACTTATCTCGCTGCTATGCAAGGCAGGCATGCCTGAGTTGAACTAAGTTAAGGAACTGGCAAGTGCTGGAAGCTACCACCATCTTTTCCAGCACATTTAACCTCTAGTTTGTGTCTAGCAATTGCTAGGGTTGGTGAGATGTGTTGTATAGAAGTGTAAAACTCTCAATAATTAACTACCTGCTTTTTGGGAAATGGCATCACCTTGCAGTTTTCTTTAGCAGAGCTAAAGCAGGTATTGTGGTAGTATTCAATTTATTTTTTTGCATTTGGAGCTGTCATCTAAAGGGAAGCATCCTAGGTCAGCTCAAGAACTTAGGTCAGTATCTGTGTGTGTGGAGAACGAGCAGTTTCAGCTTGAATGATGAGTAAATTGTGCCAAATCTTAAATATATTAGACTAGTGCCAGATGAAGGCTTAGGAAGATTTTTTTAATATATGTTCTTCATTAGCATTAAAACTTTTATTATTAAAAGAATTATGTTACAACATACATGCCTAAGATCCATCTAAACTTAAAAACAAATAATCTGAAAAGAAATCCTACTTTCCTAATATTTTTTTGTTAGTCCCTTTGGCTTACAGCTCATCTGAGCCATGACTGCGGAAAATGCAAACCCTAGCATACAGCAAAAGGAACCTGGTGACAAAAGAGAGAGAGCGGAGAGGATTGACAGTGTGTTGTTTGTGGATACTACTGAGAACAAGATGAACCCATTGGAAAAAATAACTTTTTAGTGAAATTGTGGGGGGTTTGGATCAAGGGCTACAAAGAGGCTAAACTCCCCAGTTTAGACAACTCCCCTCAGACCATTCCTATAGCCCCCCTGCAGACTGCAGGAATGAGCCTGCACAATTCAGTTTCCACCCCAGCCTGGCTGCTTAGGCTCTAGTTTGTAGGTGGTTGTACCTCTCTCTCCCCAGTTGTGTCAGCTGTTCAGAAGGATGCCAGATGGCAAACACTTTAGCCAACCTGATTTCCAGATGACTGATTTTTGTAGCTACCACTTTAATTGAAATAAAAAAGATATGTAAAAGACATGAGTTTATCACCTGCTAACACATGCCACAGTTGTCTCTCGGTCAATTGGCATGCAGCAGACAGAGCTGCAGACTTCTCCATACCACCAGTATCCACAAAAAAAAAAAAAAAATTAGTCCATCTGCTAAAGCTATCAGGCCCCTTGTGCTTTACTGTATCAATTCCTAGTTATAGGATCCAGTGCCCTCTACTGAACAGAACAAAAAAAACCCATTAATGTTTCCTGCGCCCCATGAAGTTACAGTTAAGGTACAGCAGTATTAGAGCTGAACAGTTGGACATCTACCTCTCCCCTCCAGGCCCATCTGCCCCATCTGCCACCAGTGTACCCAGCTTATTGTAAAGCAACACATGGAAAGTATCGGGGAACTTGCAATGCCTACAGAGCTGTCAGAAGAGTAACATGTCACTTTCTGGAAGGCGAAATCCATGTGGACATATGGTAGTCGTGAAAGGAGCTGGACTAGTAACCTTGGCAGGCTTGAGTCGAACAGAAATGTTGCTGCTTTGCCTTGATCTTTATTTACAATAAACGCCTCGGCTCCAGCTCAGCGTTTTATCTGGGAACAGCCGCCAGCATTTCTGTGACCATGTTCCGTCTCATTGGTGCACTGACATATTTACACACGGGCCAGGGCCCGGGCAGCTGTGAATAAGGGGCCATATATCAAGAGAGGAAAAAGGGATGCAAAGATGAATTTTATGAAATATTTTCCATTTTTCTTTGACTTGGTTGTGCATTTTGCTACGGCCCATTGGGCACTCACTCAGCACTTGGACACTTTGCTCCATGCAGTCTCGCCTATATTTCTAATTGTGTCTGCATGCCAAGCCTAGCCCAGTACCTGAGGCAGCCCACAGGGAAATGGAGATTCAAAAAAAGAAAAAGGTGGGTGGGAGGGAAATTGCCTGCCCTTTAGTGGCATGTACTATGGGAAAGAGAATGTTGTCTTATAAGTCACCAGTCTTTTCTGATTCCCGCAGGATACAGGCTGTTGCATTTTACATCTGACTGCCTGTGAGAGAAAAAAAATCAAGTCCCTTTTGCAATTTAAGGAGGTCATATCATCTTTGATTTCTTCTATGGGCGATGGAAAGGGTTAATTCCTTACAGGGTTGACTTAATCCTTTCCTTTTTCCCTGTGGCTGACTAATAGGTTAGATGTCTTGACTCTGTTTAAAAAGACAAGCTTTGGACATAATATTAATGATACTGTATGTGCAATAGCATTAGAAAACAAACACAGAGGCACCTGGGGGAGTCTGAAGGCATCTTCTGGCCTTTCTGGGCTGACAGCACAGAGTGGCCCTCCAACATGGAATTCCGTGTGGAAAAACACTATCTAGCACAAGAGAGTTTACTTTGAGTGACCCTCTTGCCATTCAAACAACGAGAAGTCAGGACCATTGTGAAGCTAAAAACTTCTTTCACAAAAACAGGCTCAACCAGCTCAAAAGGAGGTGGCGGGGGGGAAGGAACCCAGAAAAACAATCAGAAAGAAAAATTGGACATTTGAATGGAATAACTGCTGGTGTCTTTCCTCTGGCATTGACATCCTAACAAAAGATTAGGGTTAGAGTTTTTGCCCTTATGTTTTTGCAAGGCAAAGATGAGAACACAGCACCACTTGTTTATTCATTTGTCTTAGAGCTTCACTAGCACAAAAAAAGTAGTCACTGCGAGTACTTATCCAAGGCTCAGGTTCATCACTGCAAGAACTGCGTGCCCCTTGATGTGAGACCCTAACTAGCATGGGGAAGTGCTTATTTCCCTCTGTTGTCTCTTTAGGAGGTCTAGGGGAGAGAAGCACAAATCCAGTTATGTCACCTCTGTATGGTCTGAAAGCTAGAGAGGTCTAATTGGTAACTTCTAGATATTACTAACCACAGATGTGTACAAAGCCTTGGTACAAGTCTCACTTGAAAGACCTGTCAGGCTTTCTGCAGGTGTCTTAAGTGTCATTGTACATGTAAAATAAACTAGATGTCCTACTGCTGCTGAACCATGGATTTTCCTGGTACAACTGTGCTTAAATGGAGCTGAATCAAGGCAATCTCACCTTGGATAAAGGGCCAGCACTTCCCAGGAAGACATCTTCTCCACTGAGTAAAATGTCTGTCAGTACTATTGAAGAATCTTTTCAGATGGTTCTTGGGAACTCTCTTCTCTGAACAGTTTCATTACCTGCACTGGAGCAGTTGAAGCTGCACTGGAAAGGAGCACTGGTCCTCAAGCATGCTCTGAGCTCAGCAGGAGACTGGCAAGGGAAAAAAAAGACAGTCACCACTTTAAACTAAGACATGGGGATCATTTAGTGACACACCCAAGATCACACAGATGGTGCATACACCAAGAATTAGACCCACCAAGCCATCCAACACCTCTGGATTGTTTGTTGAGGATTAGAAGTGCACTTAGGAGTTCATTTCAATATATAAATGTAGGATTTTGAGCTATGATAAAGTGGTAAGTTCAATACTGTCACATCTCTGTTCAAAGCAGACTAACATTTCACGTAAGGAATTACATGCTTCAGACAGTTGCAATCATCTTCTGCACAAATAATTTAAGCTTACTTCATCTGTTGTATTCTGATTAAAATTTTTTTTTAAAATATAAATACCTATGTCGGTCACCAAACCAAATAAAACAAACATATTGAGTAGGGTCTATTATAGACTAATATGGAAACAAATAATCTGCAAGTCTGGTTTTATTTATAAGCTTATTTGAGTTTTTACTCTAGGCTCATATTAATCGGGTTTGTGGTTTCCACATCTGTGCTGCTGATGCCCAGTGCAGACAGCATGCCAAGTCGGACCTGGGCATCCTCCAAGCTCTAAATGAAAAACATATGCTTCAACTCTAGCTACCTCAAGAGAAGCAGGGCAAGTAACCTACCAAGCAACCACAGCGGGTGCAGCAGGCAAAGCAAAACTCTGGGGAGTTTTTTGAGGTGCCTGCTTGCAAACTTCTTGCTTCTGACTTGCTCCAGGGGCAGCCAGGCTGCCGCCTGTATTATATTTGCTCTCTCTGATGATCAAGAGATACCAATTCCCTTTTCCTCTAGCTGTAGCTAGAAATTCCCAGACTGGATCAGTTAGTTCACAGTGTCAGCTAGTAATACATATTCTAGAGGAAGATGGAAGAACTTCTGCAGATGATAGCAATGCAGTATGAATTCTTTCCAGAAGCCTTGATTATTTTTAATATTTATAAAAAGCATTCTGAATGTTCACAAGAGCCATAAATATATATAAAAAAATGCCCATGCCCGTTGTCAAGCCAAAATGGATCCAGCTGTTCTGCGGTGCTGGTCTCTGATTGTGGAGAATCCCCGTATTAATGAAAGATGTATAAAGGGAATCCCAAACTAGAAATATGATCCCTGCTAAAGACTGTTCAAATCAACTATTAGAGAGTATTTCAGAGAAGCACATGAATACCATGGTGATTCTCAACACAGCTGAGATCCGGTCCTGAGAACCTATCTCCATGAGGACATCCGTACTGCTTGCAGACACTTTTCAGAGCAAGCTGCTTCCAGACAAACTTTGCTTTGTGCTGGTGCATCTCCAGAGTTTTGAGCCAGTATAGTTGCATCACTGCAAACCCATCCCCTAGGGCCCAGCAGAACCTCAGCACAGTATGAGTGCCAGACCTTCTTCTTCCCTGAGCACAGGAGGGAAGTCAGTATGCAAGCCATAGCAAAATGACATACATGACAATAGCGAGAGAGAAGGAAGCAGGTGTAAACATTATAAATTGGGCAATCAAATTTATTCCCAATGTACCCTCTGATGGTCATCTGGCAGCTTCTGATACCTGTAGCAATTATCTCTTTCCTGACAATTTTGACAAAGGAGACACATAGCACTGCCATAAAATATGTTTTTTTCAAGTTACTATAACATCATCTCTGTATGTTGTTCATACAGCAATGCCATGATTCATTTTAAGAATTCAGATCAGAGATAGGGGGAATATCGTGGGTTAAAAAAAAATAACACAACCTCAGTGCTTCAGTCATGTCGAAGGGAATCACTCCTTCATCCACCTTTCTCCTTCTCGGAGAACTGCTTTGCCAACATGGCTGTTCCACTGTCTCCCAGGCACAGGCAATTGTTATGAAAGTGAGATGGCAAAAGAGCAGTGTCTGATAACAGAGGGGCAGATCTGTCATCAGCACAGAAGGCAGCCATTCCTTGTGGCAGTGGCTAGAAAAAAGATGATGCAATTAACAATTAGCTGTGGTAACAGAAGACAAAACCCCTAAAACACAGTTTCTACTGCAGCAAATCAAGCCACAGACTTGGGAGTTAATGATTAAAGTCTGGGTTCTTGCCTTCCTAGATACATTGTAAGATGAAAAAGAGAGTGAATTTCTCCTTTCTACTTCATTCTGGCTAACTAAGAACTGGGGCTTAGCCATGGAAAAAGGCCAACCTCACAACAGTTACCGGAAATGAGAATAGCTTTGCAGCATTTCCAAGCAAAACCAGCACACCTTCAGCTTTGTGGTTCAGGCACAAAATACAGGCTTCTCACCCTAGAAAACAGAATGGGAGCTTTTCAGTGGGTGTTGTACTGTCTTCCCTTCCCAACCTCCTCTCACAGCCCCCCAGTTTCTCAAGTTAGAACCAAATTCACACAGAGCTCTTAATGTGTCAAACAGGCTTCACTTTCATAGGTTAGACCTCTTGAGTTGCACCTTCCTTCTCCCAAACATGGTTAATGGTTCTGGAAAAACATCATCATGCAAGTTACACTGTTTCTATACATAAACTGAAGCTGTATCTACAATGCTTTCTTCTAATCTCTTAAAAACTAATCTCTTCAATACTAGGCTCTTACATACTGCTGTGAGTGCAGCCCTGGCAACAACTGACCCGAGAAGCTGTGAATCAGAAGCATAATTCAGAGCATGTAACTCCTAGACATTGGTCATATATGCACTGTCAAGTGCTGCCTCAGAAGGAGGGACTGGATTTTTAGCTTAGAAATTCTAGCTACAATTTAGATCTGTTGGACTTCATTTCCAGCAGAGACTAGATCCATGTAATTCAGATTAACTATTCAGATTGACATTTTCCACGAGACAGTACTTGGGGGAGGATTGGTCCCAGTTTTTTACCAAATGTACCCCAAGAAAGTGTATGATTTTTTTAATCTATAATTTTAAATAGATAAAAGTATACCTAACCACACTGTCAGTGTTGCCCACTTGACAGATACAGTTTAGACACAGCTTGGTCTGCCTCAATGGCCATAGCTGCAAAGTTTCCTTGAGCACCTAACTATGCGAGCCCCATGAGCATTCTTCTAGTGCGGCCACCTCTAGAAATGTGCAAGGCACATCATCAACCTATGTTAATATGCATAAAAGCACTATTTCTGGTACAAAGTCAGGTATCTTCTTCTCCATAAGACACCCTCAGTGTGCATCATTAGGACTCTCAAATGACCTTAAAGAACTACCTTGTTCTACGATTTCACGGTTTACAGGTGCAGAAGACCAAGCCCAGCACAGTTCAATATCCTGTACAGCATCACCAGCCATTCTCTTTTTCCTCCTTCCCAATCACTTTGGTTCTTTGTGCCCTATAATAATTTCTCCTTCTATTCTCCAGCTTCTTTTTTTTCCCCTTTGTCTATAGAACACTACAAATTATTTGTGGTTGCAATGATTAATTTCACAGCTCACATCTAATTTGACCTTAATAACTTTGCCTGCAAAGTGGCAAATTCCTTGTTGATCCAGACAACTTATCACTCCATGAACACAATAAAAAGTCAGAGCTGGTTATCAACAGGGAGATGTCCATTAGTATATTTATAGGTAGAAAGTTGGGAGGTCCCTTATAGAGTGGGGAGAGAGTTTGCATGTACTCCAGGCATGCGGGGGGCGGTGGGGGGGGAGAGACTGCTTTCAGCCTGCAAGGCCACACAATATGGGAAGTGGTCACTTGAAAGAGGAGCAGGAAGAATGACAGATGGTTTGTGCCTGTGCGTTTTTTTAGAGGACATCGGGTTCCTGCCATGGGAACAGCATGGACAGTAAAGGCAGCGACTAGATGTGAAGAGTGACAAAACAAGTCAGCCACGGACGGCCCGTGGGAGGCCAGAGGAAATGCACCATTAGTCAAAGTTGGAGGAAAAATAAAATGCGATGACAACTGGGCCATTCATGTGCTTCCCCTTCAAGGACTGACCAGACCCTTCGTAACTCAAAAGACTCAAGTATCAGCTTCTTTTTCTCTTCAGCCAGGCTAATGTGCACCAGCACAGTCTGAGAAACTCCCTTGTCACTTACATTAATTCTTATCTTGTTGTTCTTGGCTACACTTCACTGAAGTACAGTGAGGGAGAATGCTTCAATCAATAACATAGATCCAAGTGAGCACCTCCCTCTGCTGTTCTTAGGCATCAACTCAGTAGCTTAAAGCAAACGTTCACCCAACTTGTGAACTTGGGAAATATTACTACTTCCAGAACTAGAGTGTAAGACAATAAGGTGGCCTCACAAGAATGTTTAAGCCCCACACATGGACAATCTCATCACTCCAGGGTAGCTTTCTGCACTTTGAGAATTTGCTACTTGATACAAAAAATGCAAGAGCTTACAGGTCTCAGTAACAACAGTGACAAGAAGGCACCCTTTGTCACAAACCGATTTTATCAGATGTTCCACTTTGCCACTGTCATGGAAACCCTGAGCTGCTGTTGTCACAGCTTGTGAATATGATGCATTTTGTCATTAAGG
>JAAGNO010024505.1:12434-54000 GCA_033439905.1 Ceryle rudis
TCCACTTTGCCACTGTCATGGAAACCCTGAGCTGCTGTTGTCACAGCTTGTGAATATGATGCATTTTGTCATTAAGGAAAGATGACGCCCTTTAGAAGGTCCAAATATAAACACTGACAAATGGTTGGTCTCTTATTCTTCAATGGGGATTATACCACAGCTAAGGACAGAACTTAGAACTGCATCCTCTGGAGCTATGGCATTTCCAGAGTTGGAAAGTACAAGGGAGTTAAAGGAAGACACAAGCAGAAAATCCTGAAATGCTCTTATTTATAAATACATTTGACTCTTACCCCATGCAAAGATAATTAACTTATTAACACTTAGATATGGTTAAAAGTAGCTAAGTAAGATAGAATGATCATCTTTCAAAAAAACAGAACAAGTAAAATTCTAGAAGCAAGGAAGAATACAATTAAATCCCTAGCTAAGGACAAGAACCAAAGTCCTGATGTGAAACTTCAAGATATTCTGTATCTATGTAGAATGAATGAGGCCAAATATCAATACAAGCAAAGTCTAAAGTGTCAAGAGAATTCTCCTTATTTTTCCTGTGAGAAATAAACTCAATGAGAATTAAAGAGTCAAAAATCAAAAGCCCTCTCATGATTTAATTACATCCCAGTCTGGTGTAATCTAAATGAGTCAAAGGAAAATAAAAATAAAAGATCTCCTTCAACAATCTGAGAGCCATTTCATAAGTCTCCAAAGCAGCCTGGTTCATTTTTTTTCCTGCTATATGGTTAATTATCTCTGCTTTCTAGCTTAGATGAATGATTCCCATAATGTAGCCAAACTGAACAGTGCTATCGGAGCATGAACACCCCGCTGCCCAAACCACTGTGCCTAAGATCCTCCCAATTATTTGGGACTCTCCTGCCAGCAGAACATTAGTTGACTCCATTTCTCTAAGGAAAACGACCAGGTTTCCTGATGTTTTCATCTGTGTTTGTACAACTTGCCTTTGTGTGAATTTGAAAATTAATGCACTTCCTCTTGATCCTTTGAGACAAAAAGGAAGATTACAAAAATTAAATAAAAATGCCAAAGCTCAATCCTTTGTCCCTGCTGAACAAAGGTGTTTAAAGAAAGATTGCTGTGCATCACTAATGGTGTAACAAACTGAGGTGTCACGCACAACAGCTCAATCTCCAGCATAAAGCTAAAAGCTGCTACATAACCTGCTCTGACATGGTGTGAACAGAATATTGGTTGATTTCATTGCATTAGTAAGAGATCAAAACAAGCTTTCAATTCTGACAGTTTAGTTAGGAGTACACCACAGAATAATATATTTGGGCCTGGTCTCACAGAGAGCTTGCAAAGAACGGAACACATTTATTTTCTTGATTTTTGTTTAAAGACTAAAAGCCATCTTTTTTTTCACTGTTTTCTTTCCCTTAGTATTTTATTTTACTGGAGTTACATAATATTTTAATAGACAAAGAGTGAACACGTATCTATAGTCCTTTAGCTTTAAATTTGTTTCAGTTATGTTACCACCTAGCCTTGGGAAAAAGAAGTGCCCTTATGAAAGATTTAAGAAGGGGGATCTTTCTGTTCAGTTTTATGCCAAACAAGGAAGAGCAAGCATGATAACCATGTTGCTTTAAAGTAAAGGGAAGAAAGATGGAAAAACCCCAACAGTCTCTCTGGTCTTCATATGATCTGAAGGAAAACAGGGGAGGAGGCACAGAAAGCATATCTTTACAGTTCATCTTCCATGGTGTATAAAGAGTTCCCTTAAATTCCTGTATTAATATATTAACAAACTGCTGAGACTTTCACCTGAAAAAATTTCCCCCCACCCTCTCCTTGGACATGCTGGTTCTAACAGGCTGCAACTCCCAATACCTCTACCTAGCTAACAATGCAAAGCACCTTGTTCAAACAAGACTGGTCTCCATTTCATACTACCCCCAGGGAATATCCACTTTTCTCTTTATACTGCATCTTTCTGACTGATGCAATCAGATTCTGGAAACCTGCCTTATTAGTTTATATTCCAGCTTCTTAGGGATGATGTTAATTTTCCATTGTAGGACCAGAAGATTTTAGATGTGCTAGATCTTGTCTATAAGAAACAACAACAACAAAAAAATACGGCACACACAGTACCATGCTTAGAAATGGACCTCAGTGAACAGCACTTCTTGCAAAGAAAGTCTAGGGATTACAAAAAACCACACTCCTGGCTCCAACAGTGCTTGAAATGAAGTATTTTGTAATTACACAATGAATAAATATGCCTTTTCTTACTTATTCTTGTGAGATATTCTGCTTAATTTCTGCACCAGTTCACCATCCTAATTGTCTTCTTCCTAGACCAGTGGTTAACTACTAAGCCTTTACACTGCAATGGTCAAAGAGTTTCCTTATATGCATTAAAGATTAGACCCTTTTCCTTTGTTTCCCACAGCAAATAGGATCCCATTCATGCCCCATACAGAACATCAGTAGTTGGAATGGTGTTTTCTTAAGGTGCATATAAGATTAAAGACTGAAATCAGATGCAGTGTTGCCAAAGCCTTTGTAATACGCGTGTTTTTCATGGCGAGATGATTGACAAGAATTGCAGTAAGGTGCTGAAGGGGATATTTCACCTGGCCCATCAAAACTCAATGTAGAGGATTAGAACTAAAAAGAGCTGACAATATTGACTTTGAGTGCCACAATGGAAACATAAATAACTCTTTTGACATGTAGTGGACAGAAATACTCCATTTTAAAAAAATCAGTTAGAGTAATTACACCATATCTGTTGCATGCTGTCCTAAAAAAAAAAAAAAAACCAAAACCAAACCAAACCAAACCTGCCTGCTCTGCTGTTTCCTCTTTTCCCAGTAAAATTCAAGTTTGGCACTAGAATAAATGCATGCAAACCCAGCCTTTCTGCTGGAAGAACATCAGGAAAACTTTGTGCATAAAACTAAAAAACCTCTCTTAAAAAGCGAGCACACAGATCTGAAAGAATGAAAAAGTCAGTGAATTTTATACAAGTTTACTTATTGCAAAACAAACTGTCTGCACTATGCTTATTAAAGGCATATTTCATTGCCTAATCATAGATGTCTATTGTACCTTTCATGTTTTGAATCATAATTGCAGTCTGTTCCCCAACTGTAATAACGAAAGACATTTTGGCATATGCTTATATTGATTCCCCTTTAACAAAGCACTTAAGACACATACTTGCATCCCACTGAAATTAATGGCTAACATTGAGTACATTGATTTCACTGGAATTTAGACAAATGTCAATTTATATAGGCACAAAATTGCCTATGTCGTTGGATAGGCACAAGCCTCTGAAGAGAAGCCTTCAAACTCAAAAATCTGTACAATGTGCAACTGCTCTGGTTAGAAATACATTGCTCTATGGCATCTATGTTTTTATCAGAATAACTGTGCTAGCAAAAAAAAAGTGTATGTGCTGTACCAAAGTATCTTTACCAGCTCCTGGTCTGGAATAATATAAACTGTAGAAACATTTTCCAGTAGGTATAATGACATACAGTGGATGCAAAATGGGAAAAGGAAGAACTTAACTGTATGTAACACCTTAGCATTAAGAACAAGCTATCATTAGGTATAATATAAAAAATGCAGTATATTAAAATCCTAGTTTATAAAGATTATTGTCTGTAAGGCTTGTCTGTTATTCATGTTTGCTTCAGGATTAAGTGGTATATGAAAATAAGGAAAAAAAAAAAAAGAATTATTCTTACCTTATTTCCTTTTTTAGCCACTATTCCTAGCTATCCTAATGAGTTAGAATCTGCAATGAAATATTTCACAGAATTAAAACAGATTAAAAACACAGAAGTAAAAATGCTTTTAAATACAATAAAGTCAATGTTCCTTCTCAGATTCAAATACAGGGCATACACTGAGGTAATAGTAAACTACCCTGTTTCAGAAGCTCAACATCACCTGACTTAATGGAAACTTCTCATCAAAATAAGTGGATTTAAAAAAAAAAAAAAAAAAAAAAGCTAGAACAATGTCATCCCTTTCTTTCTGAGAAGTTTCTCAGAGTTTTAGGATATATTTTTCTGGTAATTTCCTAATTAATTTTCTGATATTTTTACCTAGCAGTACCTGTGGATACTAATTGGCTTTGCTGTAATGCATTTTTTTCTCACTACATGTTCTAGTTCAAAATGCAAAGTGAATAGCTAATGCAGAATAATTGACCCTGTATAATACTCTAACTGCACTGCATTTCAAGGGAGTTTACTCTTGACACACCTTCAAGAAGCATGTCAACACACATGGACTGTGAAAATAGACCTCATGAGCTGGAATAAAAGGGAGAGTACTTGAAACCATACTTACCAAGTCTAGAGGTTTACTTACATTTAAATAAGAATATCATCCAGCCTGGAATAATCTCCATAGCTATTCAATTTACACAGAGAGGTATCATAATTTCCTTATTAAAAGGTCTGAGTCTGTCTAGTTCTTTGCTTCCTTAACACATACCTCAACCAAGACTGAGATCAAAAAAGAAACCTTTTGTAAACAGAAGTCAAGTGTACAAAAATAAACAAATACAAACAAACATTTACTAGAAAAAATAATTCTTTATTAATTCATAGCACAATAAATACTGAGATCTTACATATGAGGGACCCAGCAATGCTCAGACTTGTTTGCACCATGGTGTGGTTTGACAAAGAAGCCCTCATCAGCTGGAATCCTGAGAAGAAGCCTGACTAAATTTTTTTTTCCCCCACCCCCACATTTTTCACAGATAATCAGTAATTTGCAGTGTCCATCAGCAACTTCAGCTGACATTAGTCAGGCTTGAAAACAATTCTTAAGGACCATCCCTGGTGAATCCTTCAGGAAAAAAAGCACAATCACAGTAGTTGTCATTATTCCATCTTGCTGTTGATTCTGACATCAGGGTTCTACTTCAGGGGGACAACAACTTTTTCCACTAAATGAGGAACAGAACTCGGCTGCTGTTCAAGATACAGGATCAATATTCACACAGTCCACTCAGCAATTCTAAACCCAAGAAAGTTCTCATTCTGAAAATGATGACATACCTTAAGTTTCACAGCCAATATACACCAAGGACATTTATCCTTTAGAACTCTTTACTTGTCCCAAATCATTACTTTGAACTTTATGATGAATTAAATCAACTCATCGTTCCCTGATTTGTCTGTAAAGGCAGACAACTCAGTCTGATGGATGCATTGGTAGGACAGAGAAAAGAAACAACTTTCACATGGCTAAACTCCCATGTTTTTGTTTATGGGTATAAAAGGAACTGTCCTAGGTTTTTTACTCTAGGAAAAAAACCCATCTTGCATGCATACACGTTACAGTCTAGTGGGATGTTTCTCACAGCAAAATTTCTGTACACTGAGATGCTCAATATAGCTCAATGTTTTTAAATATTAAGTAAAACATTTAAAAATAAAACTAATTTACTATTAATTTTTTGTAAGCAGCTGGGAAAAGACCTTTAATGGAAACAGGAACTTCTGAATGTGCAGGTATGCACACATTTATATACAGATAAAAACTCTTCATCATTTCTTGTGAAGGCAGTTGCAATTTTCAGGCAGAGTTTCAACTACACTTCGAAGTATTTCTTTTAAACTAGAAGCTCATGGATGACTTCACAGGTGAAAAATGGCATCCGAAGATTTGAGCGGGAATGCCAGTCAAGCTGTATCACTCCTTTCTCTTTTACGGACCAGAAATATGGATCAAAATCAGGAAACTTCGTAAAGAAAGAATTTAAGATTTCTTTTGTTGCTGAAATCAGAACAAATCTTTGAAAATGGAACATTCTAGTATCAGTGACAGTGGGATAAATGCTATTATGTCATATTTTAGAAGGAAGCTTTTATCACTTTTTGTCTAATAGTTTCTCTGACAGGTACAACTCACACTAAAAAAGGCTTCACATGTGAAATAAACCAATCATTTATCTGTGTTGCATGCTGCAGCAACGAAATAGCAATCAAATTAAAAATAGCAAGAATATACGTGATCATCAGACTATTTTTCCAAACTGTGCAACAAGCAGGATACCTATGAAAATATCAAATTTCACACACAAAAAACACTGGTATAAATTAACTGCAAAAGAGGATACATTTTGTTCACCCCAAACTGAGCTTTTCCACTGTGCACTATTCTACTGAAAATGGTGCAAGAAACTATGGTGCATGCATATCAAACTGCTGGCCACTGCAACTTGGATTAAAATTCAGTGCAGTTTGTTCTGTATTTGCCTTTGTCAGCCTACCTATTTAACAGAGTTCTGCAAAAGAAGCTCCACTATCAGATTTCGGTTTCTTGACTGCCACAAATTAGCCAGCATCTCCCCCTTCTGGATAGCAGGAAAATAAGCAGAAATTTGCAACAGATTAATACTTTCTTACTATGGCCAATACTCAAAAAAAAAGTTTGCAGATAATTATTTTCTATCTTTGTTCTGAGCAGGACCATTTCTTTTCTAGGTAACTGTTTAATATAGTTCCCTTCAGCAATATGTTTTATTAAAACCAGGCCTAAATCCATTCAGATGTAGTATCTAGCTCATCAGTGAGAAAACCTTAAAAACAAATCAAGAAAATATGTCACTGTCAGCCAGGCTTCTTGATTCTATAAATCAGAAAATGTTGCATGAGCTGGATTATTAGTGCTTTTGATTCTACTTGTCAGCATTGCTTAATATATGGTGTTCAAGAAGTAATTTATGAGATGTGTCAATTTAATTTGAAATGAATTAGGTATTTCAAGTGTAAGCGAGAAGTCACCAGAAAATTCAACTCTTTCTTTAACACCTTTGAGATCATTCGTTCTCTGTCATCACCATAATGTTATGACCAGGTTGCCACTAATTAATCTGTTGGGATTCATGGAGTAGCAGCACAGCTTCAGTGCTAAGTGGTTTTTCTATTAAATTCCTGTACACATTACATTTTAAAGAAAAATAAAAAAAACCAAACCACAAAGATGACTGCTTACCTATTGCTACACACTCGGGGAATTTGTTTCTGCTAGTGAGTACAGAGTCTCAGTTTCCAAGATGAGCCAAGTACTTAGAAGAAAATATCATTACCAAAAATCTAAGGGAGGCCCTGTCCAATTCCTAGCATCTGCATGAACATTATGTGGGACACTTCTGTTAGCAGTCAGTCATGCCAACACTGAAACTCAAATGACAACTGTTTAATTTGTAGATAGCCTCAGATGTCAGTGGCTTCACTTATCTTTACATATATAAAGTTGTGGTTATTCCCTAGTTCCCAGCAAGAGAAGAGTTACAGGCACTTTGAGAGATTTGTTAGGGCAGGACTGCATTGGTTTTAGAACTGTGATGCTGTGAGGACAGTTTCTTTGTTTGGCCGTGAGAAAAAGGTGTCTACAGGGAGAACAAGAAAGATTCATGTAACTTGAACCATTAAAGGTATTTCAACTCTAACTGTCCCTTTTCTTTACAAATATACTTTGTGCTTTTTTTCCTTCTTTCCAGGGATGGTATTTAACCTCAGCAACCTGTGACTGTTGCATCCAAGCCAGAACGCTTTGTGATGTGCAGCTTGGTCATTTCTTCAGCACAAGTAGGGTGAATGCCAATTGTCTTCATTAGTTGAGGATATGTAGCACCACATCTACAAAAAAACCCCAACCAAAACAAGAAAAAAGACCCACCAAGTCAAACACTATGTACTTCAAGCAGCTACAGTGTCCTAAAACATCAAAGAAATTCTGCTCTTGTCCATTTTATTAGGTAGAGGAGTTGCATTTATTCTTCAGACAATGCTGTCCATTATTTCTCAGGCACTTACACAACAACATTTAAACGCCCAGCTTCACAACACTGTTAGATAGGGAAGAATTGTCATAAGAGTTGAGACAGAGAGAATTAAGCAATTTGCCTCCAGTCACATCTGGGTCTATGGCAAAAACATATGACAAAACTGCAGCCTTCAGCTTTTCTTGTACATACATGTGTATTTCACTGACTCTGACTCCAGATGGAAAAACACACACTTACACGTAGAGGAAGAAAACCTTAAATTAGGACTGTTGGAAAGAATCTGCTGAAGGAAGTAATACCAGAGTACTCTTCCATGATCTTAGAGAGTCTCGTGCTTACACTGAAATCATCAATGTTCTGAGGAGGAAAAAGTTTCTAACACAACAAAAAACTCTTGAGCTAAAATCTCACTTTCTTAATTCCTTTACTTGTCCAGTAACATTCTTAGACTTGATTACTTTCCTTTGAGCTGCTATTCCTGGCAGGTCATGCTGTAAGAAATAGCCCTAAATCTAAGAACTATTTCAAGTCTTCATGGAATAATTTTCTCCTCCTCTACAAAATACGGGGAAGAGAGCCATAGATGTCTTCTGGCGTCCCCACCTACATCCAAAGAAGCACAAAAATCATTGCAAAAAATCAAGCAAAAAAATCATTGCTGAGCACAGATGTTACTGTAGGGCTAAGTGAGGAGGGAAGATGGAAGAATCACCCTTCTGAGAGGCTGAAGTAAGACCTAATATTTGACAAAGGAGAACAGCAGCTCTTGCAGTGGGTGTTCCACACTGAAAGTTCTGAATTTGTGAAATACAATAGAACCCAATACAAGAATGTGACCTGCTGAAAACCTTTTACTGTGCCTAGAGTTTTAATTTCCCTTAGGCAAGGCAGAAAAACACTCCAGTTTCATGTGCTTCCTTTTCACTGGTTGTTTTGGATAGAACTTCAAAACAATGACATCTTAAAAAAATGTAGTTCTAGAATCTATACCACTGGCAATTAATGGACTACAAACACATGTTGAAAACGTGTACTGAGGGTACACTGCAGTCAGTGATTTCCAAGATATTCCTCACATGATACTTGCGGTCCTGCCTTCCTAATCCTTTCTGCTTTTCATTTCTGCTAGTCACTCACAACTAAGACTAAGACTGAAATAAAATGGTGATGATATTTAGGAAAATTAACTACTGCCACAATTTCTGAGACACTCAGGAAACTTTTTGGGGGTAATTTATTTTGTCCCTGCCTATTTTCTTCAAAGAGGAGTTAAAAACTATAATTTAGTAGTGGAAATACAGGAATCAACATTTCTTAAGATGTGAATCTGCAATAGGAAGGGAACCAAAAAACAAGTAAGAAATAATTGTAGCACACAAGAGGCATATCAGGAATTCTCCAATTAACCAGAGAGGACCCAGAATCATTCCTTACTCCTTCAAAGGGAAGACTTCCATATTAATATTTGAGCAAAATGTTAAACAAGATCAAATCACAAGGGTTCACCTACTTGGGTATGTTTGTTATTGCAATTATTAGATAACTCCAGACAAAAGTAACTCTCCCATCATCCTACAGAGGTTTCTCTCTTACCTCATCATATTATGGTTAGCTTATACCTCAGAAATATAAAAATTCATGCAAGTCCTTGCTGAGGAGCAATGGCTGTGCACATTTAAAGATGAGATTAGGAAAGGAAATGCTTGGCACATTTAAAGAAAGGTTTTTATGAAAAGCTCAGATATCCTTTTAAAGAAGTGACTTGCCAAACTATATGATGATTTCCTATCCTGTGCACCGAATGCAACAGAAGCTACGCTGAGAAAATTAATATTAGTAAGTTAATGCACAATTTTACTTTTTGCTTTAACTGTATCAAGCCAACGATATATTTCCCTCAGTATTACTGTATTACAATAACTAAATCCAGTACATCTTAATGAAGAACTGCAGCATTTTTAGTGAAAATATGTGCAATACTACATAAAAGTATCAAAAAGCATGGATTCTTTATAGTGTTGCCAAAACTAAGCAGCTATCTTTTATAATCTTACAATAACTTAAAAAGCAGGCTTTAGAAGCTAGAGACATTCTTTTGTACTTACTTGATTCCAAGAGCAAATCCTTGAATAACTTCGCCAGCATTTGGTCCAATGAAATGAAGGCCAAGTATTCGCTGCTCTCCCTCTCGTAAGCACACCATCTGAAAACAATACATTACATAGAGATCTTTTCTTACAGCATTTAAAGATAAGGCATGAAGTTGAATTAAATGAAACTGAAATGCTCCGAGATCCTAGTTCTGTTGTTTATTCCCAGAGTGCCAAGAATTCATGCACTCAAGTCTTACTGACCTTCAATAGGTCTTACGCTTGTCCTTAAGCACTTTCTTGAATCAAAGCTTTATTAGTGTATTTCTTTCAGACTTCAGGGAGCCACTGACAATGATAATATGTGGTGAACTGAGTAATTTGTTGTTTGTCATTTGTATAAAATCTTTGAGATAACTTTTCTAGCCTAGTAACTAGACTAGTGTTATTTTGACACTGAATGACCACCTTAGCAATTCTTCAAGGCTGTACAGTTATTCTCAGCAGCTAATCAGCTGTATTTCAAAGATGGCCATTACCTATTATAGGATAATTTGTGCCTTTGATTCAGTCAGTAAACACAGCAGCATATTTGGTGAGATACATTTGCCACCTTGGCCACATAACCTAAAAAGGAATCAAGCCTTGGAAGCAGCCAAAGATGAAGGTGAGTTAATAAGTATCTGGGAGGGCCTGAGTCACTGCACACTTAACTTCTATTAGAGAACCTAATGAAAACTTCTTAGTTCCTTCAAGGACACTGTCTTTGTAATTATGAAAATGAAGTCAGTCTCTCCCTGTGTCCTCCTGTCAAGCATTAAGTCATCATTAATCTAATAGGCTCTGCTATTCAGTAAGGCTTTGGTTCTTTCATTACAAATCTCAAGAGCAGTATCAATCCTGATGTGGTACTTTAAATACTGAAGTGTTTTAAAGAAAAAATCCTCTTGTAAGAGAGTTTCAAACTCGAGAGTTTTATGTTTGTTCGTGTGTTTTGGGAGTTTAGTAAGGACTACATTCAATATCATCCAACAACTACTAAGCTATTACTACTTCCCTAGAAAATATTTACTTTCATTGACATAATTTAAAGGGAACACCTAAAAAGAAGTAGCAACACCTTCGTTGCACCGATACTTGGGACAGTTAAGGCAAGCTACTAAGGCACTTTCACAAATCAGATGTGGTAAAATATATTTAGAAAAAAACAGTTGCAACTATTGACAATGGATGTTCCTTACATAACACAACAATAACAACAGATTAAACTGTCATGGACCTAGAGAAGTTACTACATTTATTCAAAAAAGCTTCTTCCCTGATACAGAGGAGAAAAGATAAAAACTATGATATATTCTACCAACACTACTCTCCATTTTAACTAAGGTTCTGTACTATGGGCAAGTGCATCAAACACCGAAGCAACTGGATTGCTCTAGGAGAAGACACATTTCAAGACCAACACTTTGGTCTAAACCAGGAGGGTTTTGTTTGCATGAGTTAGACTGAAGAGTTACTCTAATTTGTAAGACTTATACTTAATTTTTCTGAAGGTAGCACACTTTCCTCAAAAGATGGTAACTCAAATATTACTTTAGGACTTTGCTGGGGGAAGCAGAGATTAATCTCTATAGCATTTGGAATATTTCTTTGGACCTTAAGAGCAGTTCAAAGACGGTATCAATCAGCAGAATGTCAGCTCTGAAAATGCAAATCTCTGTAAAGCAATTTCAAGATGTAATGGGATATGTAATTAATATTAAACATTTGAAGTTAACACACTAGAGAAACAAGCTATCATCAAGAAAATATCGATCTTGAGAGGTTTTTGCTAAACAGTTCTCCTTAAAACAAGAGATATGATACAGCCAGCTTTAAGTTAAAAACAAGTTAAAAACTCACTCACTTTCATATAACACTGAGTTGCATCTCTTTCAGCTACTGTAAACTCTAAAGGTTTATAATATGCATGGTATACCTGGTAGGGAAAACAATAATATTTTGTGTTAGAGAGTACAATTATGTCATAAACTACTATTTAGTATTACAATAACTAGTATTATCATGTATTTATAATGTAGAAAAAAATATTTATGACCTGTTCATTATTTTAAAGAAAAATATGGAAAGCACAGTAAGAGTTTAACACAAACCTCTTCTGAGAACCATTAGATTAAAAACAAAACTGAAAAAAAAAAAAAAAAAAAAAAAAATCACAAATAATCATGTTAGTCAAACCAGTGCTCAAAATTAAAAATGTTAAATCTGTTCCTTTAAGCTTCTCCCAAAAGTTTAATACCTTGTTTACTGAAAATAATGAAATCCAAGCTTTCCATATCTATTATAACGTATACACTGTCTATAATGTATACCACAAGACAACCCAAACTGTAGTTTTTGCATTCTGAATAGTAAATGCTTATTCTTTCATTAATGTTTTTGCCTAGGACTCAAAGCTAAATCCATTAGCTGAACTTAGTCTCCAATACATACACAATATCAGTATCTTATAACACACATACATCGTCTGCCTTAATCAGATGAGAACAATTATTTGACAGTAATTTGCATTATTCTACATGGCACTAGCATCTAGAAACCCAGATAAGAATTCTGGGGCAGATATTAAAGTATAAACTATATTTCACAATCATAAAAGACAAAACTAATAACTGACTGTACATTAAGTATTGTGCTTTGTATTTCAACAGTTTACCAAGTCATACACTGACAGGCTTTCTTGTGAGTGAATAAAGGTGACACAACTTACCTTTCACAGGGTGACTTATATGAATTTTTTCTTATTATATAGTAATTGTGAATTTTTTAACCACAGGTACCTTTACCTGATTTGTTATATCAGAGACTGAGAATGAATATATGCAATAACAGATTTCTTCCTCAACACGCAATGCCCAGGCATTATATCAAGACATTTAGCCCCACAGACACTTACCAGCTTGTGTGAATATTTCTGGGGACATCCCAAAAATTTAGACTAAAGAACTGGACCAACAGTTCTGACAATTAAAAGGCACATAATCGTCATTTAACAATGTTGATTACACAATGTAACTTACTAAAATGGCAGCTAGTTTAAAGCTGTCACACCCTATGGATAATTTTAAGCCCACTAGATAACAGTTTTCATTTGTGACCTGCTGCAATACTTTTAAAGTCTTGAGCTTTTCTTAGGACACCAACTCATTAACTGCAAACACAGTATTTTGGGGACCGAAAATTTTGCTTGAAACTTCTGTCTTTTCATAACACTACTTTGACACCAACTACAGAATTAAAAATGTTTTCATACCTCAATATTATCTGATCCATAACATTGCACAGCTGCTTCTTCTGACAGTCCAACACAACCATATTCCAAGGGAGTGAAAACTGTAGTAGGTACCTGTTTACAAGGAAACAGAAAGTGTTACTGTTGAACTATATGAAGCAGTTGTACAGCAGACACAGGGGAGACTTCTGCATGACTGAGAAGTGTAGCTCTAGTCACACACATCTACTGTGGCCACTGTCAAAGCTGGAATCCAGATGACAAAACGCTAATACTTTAAAACTCTTTAAAGACCAAAACAAAACATAAGACTTGGTTAGTATTATTGAAAAAATAAATAACAACTCACATTGTCATAGTCCATCAATTCTGAAGACTTGCCAAAAAGACGCTGAGCCAGCAGTTTTCCTGCAGCTATTGCTGTGGGTGTTAATTCAGGGCGGCCCTAAGAAGAGAGCACAGAGCTTTGTTTTAACTAAGAGAGAAGTAGCATCCAAGTATTTCTCCTGGGACAATGGTCAGAAGGCGGCCAAATCTTTGGAATTCAGCCTAGTAGCCAGGGCTCCAAACAGGGAGGGCAGCAATAATTTCTGTCCAAACATGCTTTTAAGCTTAATAGCTGTCTTAAGGGGGGAAAAAAATGCCACGAATGTGTCAGAATCTTCTATCTTATCATGTCACCTCTTGAAAAGCAGAGTATATTTGCATGCTAATCATCTGCCTCCCCCTTTCTTTCTATAGTAAGTCCTCAAGAAGTTTTTCAAATAGACTTTATGAAGCAGGAAAAGTCTCATATAAAGCAACAGTGTTTTTATAACATCAGAGCCTTTATAAAAAGGTTGTCTGACACATTTTTACAGAACCCAGGCACAAAACTTAGCCATTTGTAGGCATTATTGCTGACTTCCTATGTTGGTCCTGGATCAAAGAAGTGGAACACTATTTTGTTAGCACTGTAACCTATAAGGTTGAGCTGGTCCTAGACTCAGAGAAGGGCATGAAAAGGACTGCTATTGGCAAATGCTAACTTCCTGCAAGTGAGAAATGGAATGATAGCAGTATGTGACCAGGACACGCTCCAGGTCAAGCTACGAGTCCTCACTTTTTTTTATATCCAAACAGGACTATGCAGTGTGCCAGAAACCTAATTTTGAGTGCTGGCACAATACCACACTGGAGCATCAGAACTCCAATTCTAGTTTTAAGGAAGATGGAATTTTCTGCAAACTGAAGTAAGGCATTTTCAAATACATTTTTATAAGTCTGAGAAAGAACAATCCATAGAAATTAACAAGATCTAACAAATTTCATAAATCTAGTAAGAAGCATTGTTTGAGAGTTTATCCAAGACATATCCAGATACTTGTCCAAGATGAAGAAAGAGGTCACAAGTCTAGAAGAAATAATGCAAAGACATAAAATAGCCTTAACTGAAAAACACTTTCGTGGGACAACATGGAATGCTTTATAAAAAATGTGCAGTTTTGACTTACGTAGATCCTATCTAGATACAACACTTGTCACACTCCTGCAAAGCCCCACTTGGAGGTAGTCATCCAATAAGCCCTCAAAAACAGTCTTCATTTGAAAATAAAATACGGAATCCCCACCCACATAATTCAAGGTTTTCAAAACTTTTTGCCATTACCCAAGTTTTTTAACATTTACTATGATCCATTCCTCTTTCACAGATTTTCTGTATGTTTATAGACTCTGTACAGGGTATTTAGGCACCCTTTACTTCTGTACACATACCATATCAATAATCTGCATATTTATGTGCATTTATGCTTTTATCTCTACTAATAACCACTTAAGTCAAAACTTCCATTTCAAAAAAACCCAAACTGGAACAACAATATGTCTAAGCCAATAACCGAAACTACGGTTCTAATTGTTAATGAAGACTAATGTATTTTTCCCCACAGCTCATGACAAATCACAAAACTGCAAGTCTATCCTGTTTTGCCCCCCTAAGATCCATCAAGTCATGTTTTTTCAAATCTAGCATTTTTACTTTCAAGTCTGTAAATGTCATTTACCAGATGAAATTTGCCATTTGTTTTTTCTTATACACATTTGCCCGAAACATGGCTGCCAATCATTTCTGTAGCAGGAAATACAGATGTTGTTTTGGCATTCCAGAAATGAATAGAAGATTGGAACGAGAGATAAAGTTGTGAAAGCGCTGCCATGCATTCCATAAAACCCAACTAATTACTAAAACATCCATGCAGATAAAGTCCAATTTCTCATAAACAATGACTTAAAGACCTTCCTTGGTAAATATTTGAAATGAACATTCACTTTGCAGTCATGTGTAGAGCTACTCTGCTGATTATTATGGATATGAATTGTTCATAAGAATCCTCCAATGTATTATACATTTAAACGAGATGGCTCCTAAGAGAGTTTAAAAAGCTTTGAAGTAATGTGTATTTGTTCTAACACAACTCTTTTTGGTCTTAATTCTATTCAAAGCAACATACTGTACATTCCACCTTCTCTACACATCTTTGTTATAACACCCTTTGAAATATGACAGATGTATAGTGGCATGACCATATGATAAACCTCCTTCTGAGAGTTCTTTATAGTGTGTGCCATGCTTTTCAACAAGAATATCACTGGAGGAAGAATTTTAACACAAAGAGTTTATAACAGCACTGAAAAAAAAAAAGAAACCAAACTAAAATTCCAGCTTGATCTTCCTCATTCTGATTACAGAAGATGAAAATGCCTAAATGCAATTTCACCTGTCAGTTGAAAATAATATTTTGTTAATGCTTGAAAAAACTTTTTTCAGGGTAGACAAACTGACCTCTGGAAGGTTTTTCTTTCTCCTCTTTTCTTCAAATGAATAGCTTGGATAACATTAGGATTCCATTTGCCATACAAGAGTGCAACAAGACACCCATGCACACATAGTTTCCCATTCGTGCCAGCTGACTATGACTCCCAAATGAAAACAGTCATTCTAAGCATATTAGGAAACTTGCCTTTCCCCTCTCTCACTCCCCTCCAGCCAGGGCACTGAACTAAAAAAAAAGTAGTTCTTGCTATTTGGTAGCAATTTAGTGTCTGTTCAGTGTGGTGTGGTAGAAGAGGGAGGAGCAGGGCTTCAGAACTACTTGCAAAGGTATAAGCAATAGCATTTTATGTTAGCAAGGAGCCTCTGAAAGGGAGAGCACAGAGAAATCCTGAGCAGGAATACTGGAGAAAAAAAATAAAGTAAAATAAATCTTATTCTTATATATTAGGGACCATTGATGCTCATTCACAGGAAACAAGATTCCCCTTTCCGTGCTCTTTTGGTAGGTCTCACCCGGAAAGTATCACACACCAAGCTCTACATCTTTGTGGTTTTTAGCAGGATTCACTCAATTCTTACATGTGTATTCTTTCAGATGTGCACCAACACAGAACTTTCTTTCCCTGATGGTTTCCCTGCCAATGAAATTTATTATTGAAAAGACAAAATTAATAATTAAAATAAACCACTGCTTAGCAAGTGGAGTTACATGACTCACATTGTATTGGAGTCAGATAAGATAATGTCAAGAATTCCTTCTATCTTTAAACTCTGTAAATGCATGAGTGCCATATTGTAACTTATTTAATTCCCTATATTAAACGCACGTGTAGATAAAAGCTTAAGAAAATATTTCTATAGAGCACTGATTTAACTCTTCAGTTTTTCCCCCAGTTGTATACTGTATACACAGTATAAAGCTGTGTTGCTGTTTTTAAGACTTATATTTAGAAGTACCTATTAAACAATTCAAGTTCAAAAACCTGCACTAACAAGGACAAAACCAGGAAAAGGAAATACAAGTTTTAACAACAAAATGAAAATGACACATAAATTAAGTTCTGGTTTTTTAGATCCAGAGTAGGAAAGAGGAGAGCATCCTGCCTCCAACTTTATAGATCTTACTTAACCAGCAGAAGTCAAAAAGCACACAAACAGAAATGACTTGCCCCAAATAACGCTAAAGATTGGCAGCAGAATCTAAGGCCCTGCTATCATTGCCTCAAACAACTGCTTCTTGATTGAAATTAAAAAGAAAAGTTTGAAAAGCAGGAGGCCCAACCAAGGCATGTATCAGGGACAAGCAGGTGTAGGAGGTCACTGTGAGCAGAAAGAGGACTTCAGGAAATATCCCAGAGCAAGAAGTGACAAGTACAGAGGGAACCTGTATATGAAGTGAGAAGAAAGGAGAGGAACTGTACATAAATTTCTGAGTGACTGGACAGGACAGAGAAGCTGTAGAGAGTAAGCAAAAAAAAAAAAAGCAAAACACCACCATAAATGGAGCTGAGTAGGAAAAGGTTTAACACAGTTTAAAAGGAAATGGCAAGTCATTTGCATAAAGATGGAAACAGAAGGAAAGAAACAGGTCTACATAGAAGGGAAGAGGTCAGAAATGGTCAGCAGATTTATGACATATGAATGTCTCTGGCAGTTCCAGAGTCCAGTCGGACACTTACAGGGCTCTTTCCAAGACATTACATAACCTGTTGCAGCTCTTCAGATGCAACTCAAAGCACCTGTAGGATTTACAAATTTGAGACACCTTTAAAAGATTTTCAACAGTGCAGAATGAGAAATTTTTTAAAGGCCTCTCAAGTTATACTATATATAGTNNNTATACAGTATTTATATTTACCAGACTTTTAAAACAGATACCTTCACTGTATCAAAACCAAACTTGATAGGAAGGCATGTGCTCAATTATAGAATTCTCTCCCCTGTTGTTGAACTTAATGTATCTTGCAATGCCCAGCCTCTATGTGCTACATATTGCCCAAATTTTCAGGAACAGCCAGCAGATGATGAAAACATCCTCCTGTACCTGTACAGTTCAGAATCCAGAGAAACATTATTTTTTTATGAAGACAACATATTTGAAGATGCCCAAGTTACAGCAGATACTCTTGAGTTCTTCTCTAAACTGAAAATTGAGGGATTGAAAGTATGAGTGCACTTAGATCAGGACAAGACATTCTTGTAGCAGATAATTGTAGATTAGCAATAGCACTGGATTAAGGCCACAGAATTCTGGTTTTGCATCTATAATAGGTAAATTATTTTGCTTAATTTATAATGTCCTCTCTTTAAAAAAAAAAAAAAAAGACAAAAAACAGACCTCATATTTGCTTGGTACTGTCATTCACAAATCATGAACAAAAGTCAAATGCATTTAGTACTTGGAGCAATTACTTTTTCTTATTCTAGAGAAAGATACTTTTTCAGAAGCACTTTGTGTCAGGGAGCAGAAATGCTGTCTTGTGACTAGTCTCAGTTAAAGTCCAAACTACTGAAAAAGGAATTAGAGATCTTGTCACAGCTCCACAAGGTAAGAACTGCTTTCACTCAGCAGTCACGGGCACTATGAAGTCATATGTCCAAAGTGATAAAAACATTATTAGAAAGATAATTGAAGTGATAAAATCATTATCATTAGCCTCTGACCAATGATGCATTCCCTGATAAACATCAGTAATAATCTCTAATGCTGAGATACTTCACAAGATCCATGTGAAAGAAATTACGGACCCATGTGGCTGGCATAAACACTACAGTTCTGCAAAATGAAAAAGAGCAAAACACTAAGATATACGCTAGAGCATGACGACATCTGGGGACTAGTTATTAGTCAGGAACAAAGTTTGCTTCCTGTTATTGTAAAATAGCTTATGTAGACGCAGTACCTCTGTTATGTCTCCAATTGCATAAATGTGAGGAACAGAAGTAGTTTCACTGGCATCAACAATGATCTTTCCAGTTTCAGAATTAGTTTTCACTCCAACTGTCTCCAAATGGAGAGTTTCAGTGTCAGGGGCTCGGCCTTAAGGAAAAAAAAAAAAAAAAGAAATTAAAAAGTTAACACTACTGAAGTTTTCTAATAGTTTTTATCTACAAAGCTGGCATCCTACAGTGTAGGTTTTCAACAACTTTGTGCTATTTCATAGTCCAAGTAGAAACATGACAACACTTACACTAAAAATCTGTACAGGTGGGAAGTATGAATACAAATCTCTTTGTGAAAAGAGCTCTACTACTATTGTCTTTGCTCAGTCTATTTTAGAGAAAGTTATCCTTTAAAAAATGTGCAGGACAACATCCACTGCAAAAGAATGCAAAAACCTCATGGTTTAGTATTTATTACATTCTAAGTTCAGTTTCCTAGTATAGCATGAATATATGTACAATAACTACACAACCTCCACACTGAAAACTTCCAGTAAACATTAACTGAATGGCACTCAATGCTAACAAACAGCTTCTTGTGCACACTTGTAGATAGAAATTGTTAATAACGCTGTTCAACATTAAGGATTCACAAAGTCCTCTTTTCTTGTTATCTGATACACTTATCTTAAAGCTTTTGTAGTTTCCTCAGCTTGGGTGAAAAAAAAATGCCAACTTTGCTCTCAAGTACTTAATGCTGAGCTATTCAACTTAGACTCTGTATTTGACCTATTTCTGCAGAGTTTAGAAACACTATTCCTGGAATTTAGAAACACAAATTTAAATAGATTTAAAACCAAAAGAGGCAAAATCTACCAAGCCTATATTTTATTACAGCTTCCTCTTCTGATAATTGTTAAGTCATCTTTTAAAAGAATATTTTTGTAGTGATTTCTGCATGGAGTCACCACTTAGACCACCAAAGTCATGATAACATTACCCTGAGCTTTTTGTAGAGGATCTAACAAAGAAATTCCTGACCCAGAAATTAGAATCTTAAATCCTAGGTTAATAAACATAATGAAATTATCAGGTATTCCCAAAATTTGTAGGGACACACAGAAAAGATTACCTGACTATATACAAATTAAGGAAGGTTTATAACATTGCATCTATTTTTAGAAACTATAAATGAATATGGATATATCTACATATAATAGGTCTCCTTTGTGTGAGTCATGATTTTGTGTTTGATGTAATACAGACCTATAGCAAAGCAAAACAAAAAGGGAAATGTGTTTTCATTATAAAAACAAGCTCTTTGATGTTAATGTAGGAAATTATTAAACAAAAGGAAAACCTGGCTTGTCAATACAGACCTAATTATATGTAAACATATGATTCACTGCTTTATACATCTGCTGTGTAGCCAGGCCCCCCAAACAATGTCACATCTGAATGCCTCTGTAAAGACTTCTGTGTATTAATTTCATCTGGTGAAACCAACACTTCCTCTGGGAGTACTGACTGAAGCTGTCGGCACTTGGCTATCTGTCTGTCTTCCCTTCTGTTGTCCCCATGGGATGTTGATCTGCTGTTCCTTCTCTGCCCCCTGCTCCCCAGTCCTGATGCTATCAGGCAACAAAAATAATAAACCTCCAGGACCTTATCTTGGCTCGGATGTGAAACAACTTCCTACCGTTGTATTTCTTTGTGTATTGAGAGTAAAGCCTGGATATTCTGCAAATGGACAACTAATGGGGTTTTCTAGTTTCCCCTTTTTCCTGCCAGGCAGAGCCAAGAGAAAGCTTAGCACGCAATGGCAGGCACTGGAAGAGGAAAAAAAGAAAAACTGTCAATAGAGTCATTTAAAGACCTGTGACAACAACTGCTGAGTTTATCAAATCTGCAGGATAACACTTAACCTTACGATTCCAGTCTATTTTAACATGCGTGCAGCTTGGTATTAATAGCTAAAAGTTACAAAAAAATGTGTTGCTACTCATAGTGAAACTTCTCTCAACTTTACTTGCCTAAATATCATTTCTGAAAGAAAAAACAAAACTTTATAAAACCAAACTGAAGCTTTATTGGCCTTTAGCCCCATGCTGGCTCACCTCCATAAGCCAGAATTACTGATCTTGCTTCACCTCAAATTCAGTAGCTTAGGTTCATGATAATCCAATATGTCTTGGTAAATTCTATATGTCAAATTCAGGAAATTCTGATATTTACCAGCATTCACTGACATGTATTCTAGAATCAGTTCTCACTATTTCTCAGTCGTATTGGATCAGGATGTTTGTTTCATACCCATAACTCCTAAGTTTTTTACATATACAGCTTCAAGAAAGCATGAGTTTACAGCTCATTTCTAAGATCCAGAGAGCAATACAAAACTATACCAAATCCTACCAGGCTCACAACACAGAGATGTCGCCCCCCACTACCCTCCCCCTAAAGACAGCATGTGCTTTTAGTTTGAAGATGTCCACTGCCCTGAAACTGCCACAGAACAAGGACTGTAAAACAGAGGACTACGTTGAGCTTTTATTCAAAACAGCAAGATATTACACCAGACATCTGGAATAAAGGTGACAATTCAAATCTGACCCTTAAGAGAGTTACCTGTCTCCTGCACTTTTAATACCATTTCATAATCTCATCTTTAATAGACCCATACAATAACCACACAGCTGTGAAAACCACAGAGGTGCCTGCCTTCAGGGGCTGTCCCCATTTGCTTTTAACTCTGAAAAAAAACCCCAAGGTTTTAATTTGTTTTCATAGAAGTCTAACAGCACGGCTTCCTATGGTGGCTGCCAGCCAGCTTAGCTACAGAGAGAGTGACAAGAGACCGGCTAAAGCACCCATCTCAGATATGTGCTAGGTGGGTTATATTGTGATGTGGCATTTCTGTCCCATCCTCTGCTGAGGGGCTCTGGTAATCACACCTGCACATAGAATAAGGTGAAGGCAATATCAGGCTGTTGGACCTTCAACAGTGGAGACTGAAGCAGCTAAACTGAGAAGAAACCACAGGAATAGGCATAGTCAAATAATTAGCAGCAGTAAAGGAGTGACAGCACACTCCTGTATACAGTAAGATTTCCCAGGGTGACAAAGATGCAGCTGACATCAGAATTTTAGAATGGGTCTTCTACAGTTTCTTAATCACAGTAGCTAGAATTACCTGTTTGCTTCCCAGCATTTGAAAAATACCAACTAGAGCCAACCAAACATTTTATCAGATGGCCACTGTGAAGATACTGCAGGGTGACAGGATGTATCTTCTTGCATAAAACTTAAGCCTAAGTCTTCTCCACTTCTTCTCTTTGGCCTTAATCAAAATGTCATCTGTGTTCCCAGTCTTGGTTCTCTCTCTCACCATCATCTGTGTGCCTGACAGACTCCCCAGATTAGTTTCAAGATCACTACCCTTTTCGCCTTCAAATCCCTCCTCAATACCCAAAAGGTGTTCACTAAAACAGTCATCTGATAATGACTAATAAAGATCAACTCAGTGCAACTAATGTTCAGATTACATGAAAATATTAACTACAGTAAGATTAAGATTTAAAAAAGTTGAGAACCATTACCACATTGATAGCAGCGTGTATTAATTTTACTAGGATGTTTTTGAACGTTTCATTCATTAAACATTCAGCATGCCGGCCTCAATTTGTAAAAAATCTGACTCTTAGCGAGTGCTAGGACAGTAACTGGTCCTTTGTCAAGTCTGCTAATTTGTACTAGGTCTTGCAGTATTGCCTAGTAATACTGATTAGCCAGAATAGTCATCTCAGCAGAAAGCTTGTGGCAGCCATGGTGCAATCAGTAAACACCTCACCATCACCATCCACTGTACACCTGAAGCTACGTGCATCTGGAGACATGTTGCTTTGGTCCTAACCAAACAACAAAAATGCAACTCCAAGTGACATGAAACCAACTTAAAACATTATGGCATGGGACAGACTTCAATTCTACTTGTTTTGTTCTCAAGGTCCTGTACAAGGTAAAGTGTGCTAGAAACATTTTCTGAGAAGAAAGCTACAGTTCACCTTTACATCAATTCTTTTCTTTGGATGAAGACTCTGTTCAATCTGTACATGCACGCACTTAACGTTGCTTTGTAGCTCAGGTATATTAGGCACCTAACATATAAATTTTTGTGTGCCCTTAAGGGCAGGCGGAGTATCATATAATATTACAACGTTTTTTTGGTTCCATATTGAACAAGAAAAAAAAAAAATCTTGAAAGCTTATAATTTCAGAGAATTCTCAAAAAAAAGCAGAAGACGGAGCACTAGTAAAAGACAGTAGGACATTATAGGACTAGACAGGCAGAATCAAATGAAGGTCAAGAAAGAGCTATTTCACTGAATGTAATCATATAGTCACTGTAATATAATCATATAGTCACTCAGCAAGGTAACACAGGCTTGTTAACAGTTACCTGCAAAAGCTTTGAACTGAAACCTTTAAATTGCATTTAAAGGTATAAAAATGAGGATTTTTTTTTTCCCCAAATATTTTGACTGCTTCAAAAAACCTGCTAGAAAAGCAAAGAGAGCATTGTGTCTGCTTCTACAGGCTTATCCACACAAGCAGAAAATAACACATTCCAAGAGATAAACAAAACTTTTAACAGAAACACAACATATCTCTCTTTCAAAGGGCCCATATTAAGAGATAATACTGTAGCTTACCAAATTCAAACTACGTCCCATTGTCAGTAAATATTTTTAACACTATTCACAAAATCCTACTAAAAGTCCATGATGCACTTAAAAAAATGAAGGAAATATCTACTATAATTCAGGCTACAATTAGTTAACAATAGTGGCTGCTTTTTAACTAATTCTACAAGCTGACTTTCTTCAATCAGTATTGTAACTGGCACATCTGCAGACAGGAAATCCTCAACACTACCAAGTTTCCCCAGCATATTATCTGAGACACCTGGTGTGGGTGTGTTGATACAGAGCAAAACAATGAATCATATTGACTGCACATCAATTAACCAGCTTTAACTGTTAATGTGTTTAATCCTTAAGGGTGGAGTGCCAATTTGAACACTAAAAAAAGTCAGTGAAAAAAAACCCCAAGCCTTCAAACTATTCATTTTGCAGCATCCAAATATGGATTGTAACTCAAATCTATGGCAAAAATGATATTTTTTGTAAATTATTATAATACAGTAGTTCCTCTGTATCAAAATAGTGAGTGGAGTCACATTACATCTAAGTTGCAATAGTATATCATGCAACCTTAATCCATTATAATTCAACATGAAAACAAGATTTTTTTTCTTATTTCAATTTAATATCACTTTTTTTTCTGTATTTGATAAAATTAAACAAATTGACTTGACATTTCACAGATGTGACTCCACCTCGGTGTACCTTTACCAGAAAGTTTGAGAAAAATCAAATATGGCATTTAGAAACCCACTTTTTGGAAACATTCTCATGTCACCTCATGAATATTATTCTGCAGTTTTCAGGATATTCAGATGTCCAGATAGCATGACCTTCTTTGCTCATGAGAAGCGCTAGTGTCTTTGATTGGTTCTGGTGAGCATAATCCATTATTATAGGCCATTTCCACAATTTATAGAGGCCCACTGCATTTTTAAGAGAACAGTAATCACAGCAAGCAAAATAAAACATTTGTCACAACACACAACCTGCTCCCTGTTTGGGACATAGGGAAGATACAAAGCTGACGTAACCAGGGGAAAAGAACAGCAGGACAACAGATTTAGTCCACTGGGCAAAATACAAAATGCTGTAAGTTATCCGTTCCTGTTTCCTGTAATGGATCTATTCTACAACCACAAGAATTAAAATTTATCTGTTACCAACAAAGGAAAATATAACGTTTCCTCCCTACTCTAAACCAGTATTGGCAGATAAAAAACCCAGCATAAAAATGAAGTAGTTAAGGGAATTGCTAAAGCTCATCATAGAGCTGATCATTCTTCTGCATCAAAACAGATTTAAACTTACTGCCCAAGAAACCTACTTACTTTGTTTGCCAGATATCATCTGCTGCCAAATATCACTACTACCTTTAGTCATCGATTATTTATCTAGAATTCCAAATATTCACAAAGCTTTAAAAGCACAGAAGACACAAGGTCTCCTATTCTGGTGGGCTTGCAGTCCATCTGAACCAGTATAGGATCTGAGGGCCAATTCAACAGCAACAAACAAGCACCTTAGGGAGGCAATGCAGAAAGAGCATTTTTGTTCCATGGGCTAGAGTCTTGTACCATACATCATTTAATGTGTTAATTCTTAGATGAAGTAGCTTTTAATTCAAAAGAGGCAAAACCAGATTTAATTCCCATTTCTGGCAATTATGCACACAGCCATATGTCACAATTTATTTAAACCGATTGACTTACACATCATTAGTCAGTTCTGAGGGGTCTGAGATAAGTGAAAGTTCCTAACCAGATTTCCAAAAGCTCTGAACTTCCAGGGTTCCCTGCATTGAGTGTGGATTTTTAGGGAGAATTACTTATCTTTCTCTGAACTGTGTGATGGCTGCAGTAACAAACTTAAGCAGCATGGTCTAGAAAATTCCTGGAAGAAATGGTAGCCTCTTGAACAGGATAAATAGAAACTTGTAGTGAATAGCTTCATGAGTAAGTCAAGAGCATGGGCTTAGAGAACACTACCTGCACCACAGAAGTTGCTGGAATTCATGCTCTCATCCGCTAGTAAATATGAGGAAGACTAAATGGTCACCCATTTATTGCAGCTCATGCAAAAGCAGTTACCATGGATTTCTTCCATTCATGTATCTTTCATATTCACTTACAGTCTAAAAGCACAAGTCAGGCATGCAAGAAAAGAATTAAAAAGCTATCAATGTTCAGGTCACTACATATTTAGTATTTAAAAAAAGAAAAGGAGGGGGCCACTATTTGGTCCCATACAACAAGATAAGGGGACTTCATTTTCAGAATGGGAAGCATTGCAAATAAGCGTTAATCTAGTTTACCTACTGCCCACATCACTGTGTCAAAGGAATCTGTTTCTTCTGTGCCCAAGTCGGTATTTTTCCAGGTGACTTGCAATCTGTTGCTCTCCAATTTTTCAACTTTGATCGGAAAACATCTCTTTAAAAATTTTGTGCCATAAGATTCCATGTGTTCTGTTACTAAAGATGCCATTTGCTGTTAAGTAGAGGAAATAGAAATGTTTATTCTTAGATATATTACCTTTTTAATGTAAAGCCTTCACCTGTCTTTATGAAAATCCAATAAATACACCATGCATTTCAAACTGTCACTCAGTTACTATGCATTGTCAACACATGATAAATTTATTGAGCCCCTATGACCTGCAACTTCAAAAGGCATCAACACCTGAATATTCAAATTATTTTCAAAAAGTAAAACAGTAAATGAATAAAATGATTGTTTTTAAAACTTGTATTGCTTATACAACAATAGCATCTACAGCATATTACATTACCATAATTGCCATTTTTCTGGCAGCCTAATGAGAATTAAATACTTTCATAAAGCGAAGGAAGAAAAATATTTCCCTTTTCCATGACACCTGTCATTTCTCTGCAATGGCTATGAATCACTAAGGTTTCCTGGAAAGTTCTATTACAAAAAGGAAATAATGCTTTTGTCCTAAGAGCCTGTTTGAAATAATGCCACACCACAGTCAAGTAGCAAAGTGTATTGACTGGTTTATCTAAAGATGAGATTGCTTTTGACTGCAGTAATTCAGGTTGCACTTTGTCAAAGCATATGTTTATTATTTAAAGGATATTATCACAAAACCACTCAAACTGAACAACTACACACAAGGTCTCATTTCACAAAACTTTATTTTTAAAGTTGAGGTTAACTAAGACAAAGGCAACAGCAAGGTTCTAGCTCTTCAGAAACATGATAGCTCACTAAGCAGTTTCCATCAGACTCAGTGTGGCTACAGATTGAACAAAATTATTTTAACACTATTAATACCTTTTTAACTTTCAAATGTCCATTGTGCTCTTCTGCCTACAAAAGATCAAGTTCTTTGGGAAAGCCCTACTGTAACTGTTTTATCAAGTGACACACACACACTCTTAACACTATTCCCTGCTTATTCAGATCTCAGGCTGTTACAGGTGTAGAGTTCTTCAATGGTGAGTGCAAATCCCAAGACACATTCTATTACAATGTTTTGCAAACTCTGGTACACATACCACTACTTTTAAGAAAGCTACTTTGAAGTGGGAGTGGCTGGCATGTAATCAGGAGCTGTCACTACTGCTTCTAACAGCAAAACTACCTCCTCAAAAACTGCTGACACACGTGAAAAACTTTGCACACACAGTGTGTAGGAAAAAAAAAAAGTTCTTAAACACAAGCCCATAGTTCTATCACTCCATCAAGTTTGGCCTATAAATGTTTTACACTATCTCAAGTGTTAAAAAAATCCTCAGTCATGGTACCAGGAATAATTAATGTGCATTCATTAGCATCGAATCTTGCAGGGACAGAAGATTCAGTCAACCTTTAACATACTCTCCCTGGAGATCTAGGGACCAAAAGGACTACCAGGCCATCAAAGAGATTATCTAACCTGTAGAACAGAGGCTACACTCACATCCAAGTAATGCCTTTACTGGATCCAGTAACTTGTCTTTAACCTAAACCTGCTATACTACCTTCTATTGTTTCTTTAAAGCAGTTATACTTTTTATACAAATCCTATATAAAACCTGTTGTTGTTGCTGCCTTTTCTCATTGTTATTTCTAATTGTGTTTATTCTCTTTATATAGGTATGAGTTTATAGCCAAAAGAGTTTTCGCTTTTGTCAGCACAATCATAACCACTTATACTTCTAAATAAAGCTCCTCAAAACCTTTCCCAATTTTGAAACACATTTTTTTTCTCTTTAAATTTCCCTGCCTGAAAGTTTTTGCTTTTAATTTTCTCCAGCTTAGGGTATTTAGTGCCACTGAAATCACTATGTATTTTTTTTTTTACCTAGTTATAACTGCCACTGTTTTGAAAGTGGTAAGCTCAAGATTTCCAATTCCTATGTCATTACAAACTTTCAGTTTAGTGATTTATTTATATTCATCATAATGAGCTCCATGTTTAATTAATGTTAAAACCAATAATTTATTTTAAAAAACATTATCTGTAACTCCTAGAAATTTAGGATTACTTTAGAGAGATTGTCTCATGTTTTGAGCAGTGGCATAAATCCCTCCCCTTCTTCTCAACCTTTTCAATATTGTTTTTATTTAAGCAGGAAGTAAAAAAGATTTAGTTTTCTGAGTACAGTACCAAAAGATATGATGGGAAAACAAGAGCTAGTATTTATTTAGTTTCTTTTCAGAAAGGATGTACTAGGAAATGCTTGGAGATGTCGACAACATTTTTTTTAAGAGACAAAAATAATCGTATATAATTTTTAATGATTTGATACATAAGGAAATGTAAGATACCCCATACTCACCTGATCAAACCCACGAAGTGGGATACTTCTCATCATAACTGTAGTGTCCAGTCCAATGCCTGTTAGAAAACCAGCACACTCAAGTGAAACATCTGGTGAAGCATCAGTTAAGGCAATATAAACAATTGCTTCATATAAATGCAATATAAAAGGGTAATATACAAGCGGGCTTCTTATCTAGAGATATCAGGTTCTCACAAAGACAGTATCTTTAGCCCGCTTTTGTCGCATTGAATAAAACTCCAAAACCTTAGAATATTTTCCTCATAGATAACATTGTTTTTAAGATCCTGAGGACTTATCCTCATCTGACCTTAATTCCCATGATACAGCATAGAAAACTATTACTGGTCTATTACCAACTCAACTACAGGGCATGAGCAAAGGAGTTCCAAAAATTGAGCTTTCCTAGGAAAGACAGCATTGCTGCTTATAATCATAAATCATCACAGCTTTTTCAAAGGATACAGCTGGCTCCAACAACCAACCTGTTACATAAAAAGAAAAAAATAATAAAGAAGTGGAATGAATATGTGCATACTTCTACACAACCAAAAAACTATTTTCCCAAGTATGTATAGTTACAAAATCACCAGTCTGGGGAGTGGATCTGATGTTGTTAGATAGGAAGAAAGCGTGTGGCTTGTCAACTCCAAGAAAGACAACACTATTACACTTAGGATTATTTTATTAACAAAATAAAAAAAGAACAGGTGTATAAAACATAAGGAATTGGGTTTACTTTGTAAAGAAACATTTAAACATGTACTCTAAAAGACAAAAGTGAAGAAAACCATGAAGAAACTCAGAGAAACTAGGAAGGTTAAGAGGCATCACAAATATTTCAACTGTGTTTTATAATATACCTAAGCTGGAAACACCTAGAGCAGACAGTAACAGGTTTTTCCCCCAGTGCCTATTGCTACTGATGCCTGCTCTTTACAGAGCATCTTGGCACCACTGCCTCTGAGACGTTAGGCAAAATACAAACATACAGACATTCAGCAGTCTTGTCAGAACTCAACTATACCTCAACATTTCTAGAAGTATCTTAATTACTAAATATATTTTTTTTTTAAGAAAACAACAGAGGTGAAGCATGTTTGAAATTCATCATCTTCCTATCAAGTACATTACAGCTCCCAATATAAGATTTTATTCATTGCTTAATTTCATTTCGATTTATAACCATCTGCTTTTTAATCATCTTATTTTTCCAAATGCCAAATATCTGCCCTTCCTGTCTTCAAAAGTTTGCATACAGAAAATCTGTTTAATAGATTTACCTAGACTATTATTTACCAAATACATGCATTTTAGAACTTAAATGAAACAGCTCCCATCTCTCCCCATTTTCACACCCTTTCAACCAAGAATATCACTAAACTTGTCCATCAACACTATTAATTCATTAAGTGTACGAGCTCTTCATGCCCACTGCCAGATGCCCTATACCTGCAGCAGTCCTCTCTCTTCTGACCAATTCCCTATGTCTGCTGGGTACACAAAAAGTAAAACACTCGGTCACCCTCCCAGACAAAAGAGTGGGTCCAACTGACCATCCACCGACACTCAGCTGTTGGACAGGGTGCACCTGAATTTCTTTGCTGTTGATGTGTCATTCAGACTTGTTAAAGTCTCACCATGTGGAGATGTATTCCACATAATATTTTGACTTAGAACAAAGTCTTAAGTTTTGGAATTAGGAAAAAAAAGCATCATTATGGATCAAATTTCTAGTTACTGGGAGAACAGTGTAGAATTTTAGGCTCTTTCTGACTATGAATTTCATCTATGGAAACATATGCTTTACAAAGAACTTCCACCCTCATGCTTTATTAAGAACTTTTCATCAAAAAACAGCAAGACAAAACCAAAACACTCAGAACACAACATGAATATTTGGCACATTATTTCTATTTATTTGGGGTATTTTATTTTTTTTTTAAAGCAGATCTCTCCCATTCTGTCATATTCAAAAGTTAGGAAATAACTTTTGATTTTTGGTTAAGGAAGAAGTAGTTTTCTAATTGTGTTTTGAAAAGACAGACATTTTAGAAATCTTCTTGAATTTACAAATTTACTTTAAAAACACAAAATACAAACTCACATAGTCTTAAGTTTAAACAGGTTATTTAAAGTTAGGAGGATAACCATGGAAGCAGAAGCAGTACAGCGTAAGTCACAGAACGATATCATATTCTTTTACCCATATCCAACCAATCTTGTTTAACTGTTTTGATGAGGATAAGTTTTAGCAACACAAATGACAATGTCAGGAGAGAGAACAGTTGCATGGAAATGATCCATTAAGTAAAGACCTTTTCCCTCAGCAGCTGTGCCTCTGTTAATTCAAAAGCTCTAAACAACAAAACAAAACTATTTTGACAAAACATGCTCTCAACAGCTGAAAATTTAAAGTAGTCAGATCATAGGAAGAAACACATTTGAAATATCAACTTGTGGCCTACACACCCCACAGTTTTGTAATCTACATTTTGCTTGACTCCTGACCAAAGCAGCATATGCTAGTATGGTGCTTTACAACATAAAGAAAAACCCTTCAATCCATGGAAGGGCACACACAGACTGAAGGCTAACACAAAGTGGCGCGTGCATTTCATTCTCCTTATAAGGAGGTATTAATCAATTTTAACTAAAATTTACAAAGCAATGATCCTCCCTCCACACTGATACTAAGAAAACTACTGGTATACATGCTTGCAAAGATAGAACCATGTTTCATAGCAGGACATCAAGAATCATGGAAAATGAAAATATTTTATATGCAAACATATATAGCAACTGAAAACAAATGTTAGAGGCCTGATGGAGATCTGCAGACAGCAAATATGGCCTCTCTTTTTGTCTCTGCCATTTACTAGCCACATATCCCTAGGAAAGTTACTCTTTCACAATACTCCAAGAGAGACTTGAATCCAGTACTTGGGAAGCTGTTCATACATGGTCTATCCTCTGCTAAGAGAACAGAGCAAAAATAATAGGTGAAACATTGGCTTGTGACCTGTACCTTACCCAACCTGTACCTAAACCAGTCTGCACCAACTCCTAATTCTAGCAGAGATGCTTTCAAACTCCTGAAATGTGCAGAGATGGGGGCTGCTGCTCCATAAGCCCCAGGGATTGTAGAGTCAGTACAACACATGTTTTTCTCACAAAAGACCCTAGATAACATCTATCCATCCTATAATAAAAACATACAACTTTCGAAGGTGTAGAGAGAACAGGTTGAGCTAAAGAGATTAAAATCTGCTAGTTTGGCTTTTATGTTTGGCAAACAATTTAACACAGTGGGAAATAAATTCTTCCAGCATTAGGGCACCTGATTAATCTGTGAATGGATGATCATGTCCTCTTTTAGCACGCAGCTCCTGGGAAGTGCTGCAAAAAGCCACACAGTACTCATAAATACATATCTAGTGCAGATTCACAGATATTTTTATTCTTCTTTTTCATTAGATGAAAAATAGATGGCACTCATTCATAGTATCAGCACCACATTATTCACAATTTCTTCTACGAAGTAGAGGCTTTCTGGGCATTGCCACTGTCTCATAGAAAAGTTAAGAAAGCAGAACCTAACCTCATTCACACCTGCTCAATCTCTCACTCCTTCTGAACATATTTCAAGGCATCTTTTCTAATTCACTCTGCCAAAACTGTTAATCTCAGTAGCAAGAATTCTTCACAATGTTTGTATATCCAAGGGACTTTTAAGTTTTGCTCTTTTTTTTTTTTAAATATGATTACTGGAGGACTGACAGTTCTACAGCCCCAGGCATCTAATTTGTAGCTGAGACATGTACATTTGGAAAGGAAGAAAAGAAAGAAAAAGTAGAACACAGCTCAGACTGAAAACAAAAGGTGTTAAACTGAACCTTGGGAATATTTATAATAGAAACAAATCTGACAGAAACAAACCTTTAACAGCTCCCTCCTTCATTTGCTAGGACACAGCCTGATAAAGCACAGAAATGCTACTGTAGCCCCTGCGGGCTTATTTTGACTAAATCTCAGGAATGCAACATATAAACACTAGACTCCCACATTACACTGTTACAACTTGCATTAGCAGTAATTGGACAAAAGCCACATTTTCACAGAAATATCTTACAGGGATAAATCTTATGTTTAGTTTGTGGGGGAGGTTGTTTTGTTTTGTTTTTTTTAAAACAATTTCCTAGCATAAATCATGGTCTCAAAATTCAAGAGTTGACCGATATACTGCAAAGAACAAATTTACTTTTCTTTTTAAATTGTACCAAGGAGCCTTGTTTATCTATTTGATGCTTAGCTTAAGACAGTGCATTTTTTATATTAGAAAGTCACAGCCATGAATGGCAGCTCTGGTTTTTTTCAAAACACCAGTTTTGTAGTTTCAAGTCTCTGTTTCTTATATATACTTTGCTTTTTCTAGAATTGCTCAGTATCTGACTTTCGTGCTAGCAAATGCGCATTTCCTATCACGATTACTTGCATTAGGAAATTGCTCTGGTGTGCAGTGTTGATGCAGAACCTTACTGTGCTATGTACTGTAAAAAACCAAATACTATGGCATTTTAATATTTCCATTAAAAATATTTTTTAGTTATTTCAGCTAAACAATAGCTCCTAAATCATAAGAAAAGGGAAAAGTATCCCAATTGTCTCATTATATTTTCTTTTGTTATCAGAACCGGCACCACTTCAGAGACCATAACATGACGTTGGTGTTTCTTTCGTAATTGAAGAGCAATTTCACACACATCCGTAGCAGTGAATAGGGACAGTACAACCTTCGTTTAAGTTTATGCTGCCCTCTTGTGACTTCCATGTATAATTGCTACAACAAACAAGTCAACGTGAAATACCTATTTAATTTGATTTTAGAAGGGATTTTCATAAAGGGGGGTGGGGGGAATCTAATGGTTACTAATGAAGGTAGGTAGTGTGATGTTGATGCATAGCAAAACAAACTCTTAGAAGGAAACCAGAAGGACAGAAAAAATGGTGTATAAAAGGCAATTTTTCACCTTGCCATAAAGAAATGGTAAAAATGCAAGCAATTATTAAAGCCATGGTAAGGTAACTTACGTTTTTCCAGGAGATTCTTTTAACCAGAATAGATCATCACTTGTAATTCCATACTCCAGTGCACCTGCAATCTATAATCACACTGGTTAGATCTTGAGTCTACAATGCTAGTCCTGGCAGCAAAAAAACTAATAGCAACTTGGGCTCTATTAGCTGAATTAGAGCCAGTAGATCTGGGGTTGCCCAGATGCGTTATCCAGCCTTCGCCTTTAGAAATTTTCATAGCCTGACTGCAAAACATCCCAAGCAACATGATCTGACCTCACAGTTGACTCAATAGCTGACCTCACCTCCTTGAGCAGAAGGTTGAACTAGATGACTTCCAGAGATCCCTTCCAACCTGAATTATCCCACAGCAAGATCAACATACTAAATTGATGCAAAATTTTTTCCTATGGAAATGCGTTTCTTCTGAAAAGCCTATGCTTTATATAGCAGATAATTTTTCACATGATGAGTACAAAAATCTCTGTGTAGTGCTTTATATTTACATTCTTTATTCTTCAAACATTCACTATTATCTGCAACAAAACCAGTAAAGTTATTGGAGTTTTTAGATGGCAAGTGTAACTTACATGTGTAGGATATTTTGGTCTTCCTCCAGTAGCAATGACAACATTATCTGCAGTAATGATAGTCTACAAATAAAAATACAAAATCAAGCATTTGAAATCCTTTTATCTGTCTTTGGATTTTATCTATGTACAAATGAGTGATAAATGGGAATGCTGGCACTATCATCGTCTATTTATATAATAATCAGCAATGCATTAAAAAAAAAGGATGGAGTTAAAATAAGCTAATACATGCAGGAGTTTCTCCTACACATGCTCTATCAGTCTTTAGTATTAAGCTTACAATTGTTCCTATATTGGACAAGAGTCTGATGACTACTTGGAAGCAACAGTTGTGCACAAACTGCAGCTTTTTAAAATCAGTGTTTGTGTAGGACGAAACACAGAGATCACAGCAAGTGAATTCTGTCTTTAAGGCCTGGAGTTAAGCTGTCTGAAAAGTGGCAGGCTTTTAGAAAATGCTAGGCATTTACCCCCCCAAAATCTTTTGCTTTCTCAAGCTGATATCAACTAGTAACATTACATAATTAGCCTCAAAAACATGTTAAAAATGCATCTTCAGACTCTTACTAATATGCAGAAATCGCTACCACTGTGTTACGGGACCAAGCTGCTTGAAGCTGCGCATTCAGTATAATCGCCTCCCATACGTAATTTTAGTTTGGAAAGCTAATCTCCCTTACAATTTATCTGAAGGAGGAAAACATCTCAGACTGATCTAATGCTCTGAGGAATAAGGAGATGCTGGTCCTCTTTACATATGTAAGGATCTATCAAAACAGTATGACTGACAAAAAAATAAAGTAGTAATGGCAGCTAACTGACAGGTTAGAGAGTAGGGACTCAGTAGGCAACAGTAGAGTTCATAAACATCTTCTCTAGGTGGAAAATGCAAATCTCCCCCACCAGAACAATACTGAATACCTAAAGCAGTTTGCAAAATACAGTCTATCTCCCAGTTGTCCTGAAAAACAACACATGAAGACCGGAAATGTTTGAAGTGAATAAGACTGCAGAAATCAGCACAGTAGCTCACCTCTTTACCTGCTTTTGTTAAACCACGGATTGTATGTGGATCAGAAAAACTCCCTTTCATGTTGAAATATTTCACCTTCCTGTTCAGAAGAAAACAGCAACGTAAATGCATACTTAACAAAGAATAGGAATGAAATACAATCAGCTACTTTTTCCATATCTGAAGTGCTACAAAGGATAGCAAACAAGGATAAAAAAGTAAAAGGAAGAAAGCATCCCATTTTAGAGGAATGATCATTTAAGTCACTGTTCTTGTGTGACAGTTAGCTCCTCTATACAGCAAAGTACCTAACCCTGTAACATGCTTTGGGATTAGGTTATTGACCTCTTCAAATGATACATTTTCCACTAGCCATAGCATTACTATTGCTATCTATAACATTACTAATACAATGCTCACTTGAGAGCAAACAAAATTGATCCTGCAGAAGTTGCAAGACTAGTACTTATTAAATTACCTATTAATATAATTACTCTGTAAAAGGAATCACATGCTGAAAAACTTGAAACTATTCCTGCTCTGAAAAAAAAATAAATCAGTTGCTCTATACTGTTAGAAAGCTTTCATGTATGGTCACTTTCAACTAGTATTTCCGAGAAAAGAAAAAGGGGAAAAAAATTGCTTACATTGGCAAGGGCATTTACAGTCCTGAGCAGAAAGGACTTACAAACTCAAAATACTACCTCCAAAACTCCAAAAGCAATTCAGCAATTCAACAAAGAGAAAAAGAGCTCCCTGGCTATGGGAAGAAAGACGACATTCCAAGTCTTATTTACTTGTCTTGTAGTTGCACTCTGTGTCCCCAGTTCAAGGATTTCACATAATTCTGAACAGCTTGTGCCATCACAGACCTATCACAAAACAAGAAACCACACTAACTCATCACATTACAAATGCAGATTATGATAAATAATTAAGATAAAAGATATGGGTAACTGCTAGAAATTAGGAGTGTTCTACAGTAATTTTTGATATAAAAGTAAATTATCAAGTTCAAATCAAGTTAATATCTGCCCTGAGAAACCAGTAAATACAGTTTTGTGTTTTAAACAAGAAGCAGTCTAAAAAGCTTCATGCAAGATTCCCTTTCCTAACAGTGCCTGAATAAGCACCGACTATGAAAATGCATTACACATTTGCAGCACACAGCAGAGAATATGAGCAATAATCTTTACCAGGTATGATGAGCAGGTTGGGCTATATTCCAGCCATAGTGTTGGGCATCTTTAAGGGCATTCCCTAAAAGGGCTGCTTGATGCATAAGCTTTTTAGGAATGCAACCAACATTCACACAAGTTCCACCAAGTCCCCATTTGGTTCCTTGGAGAAGGAAAAAAAAAAAAAAAGTAAATCAAGTAAATGCATCATGTTAGTATAACTTAACACAATTGGGTTACTTAGGTTATTCATGCAATTAACTAGAAAGTTCTGAAACAACACACAATTTACTATCTCCTACAGATCAGTTATAGCTAACTCTGCTTATGATCATTTGTTTTGATAAAAACCCTCCCTATATATTTTTCTTCCAAAATTCAAACTATCTCAGGATGTTTCTCAGAGCTCTGAAGATCCAGCTACTACACATTCATATTTGCTTATTTGCATTTGAAGATCTTATTTTACATATTGTACACACAGTGTCAACATGATGCAATTTGTAATTATTAGAAACTGTAAATGACATTTTGACAGAGATGATATTCTCACATATTTAACTCCAAAGTCTACTACAAATGGTAGCATCAAATCCTGCTAACAACCTTCATGTGCAGGGGAAACAGGCTGAGCTGGGACATCATTGGAGGGAATGAGCAGTACAGCAAGCTGGGCTGAAGGGCTTTCACAAGAAGCGAAGCAGATAGAGTGGCTCTGGCCACTTTGCTGCTTGAAGCAATCTGCTCACCTAGGCAAGCATTTTATACAAATGTTCAAACATGATCCTAGTATTTCTCTTCCATACCTTGGAGAGAAGGTTCCACATAATCCAAAACGGCCACTTTCCTTCCAAACTGCGCAGCTTTAAACAAAAAGCAAGACAGGTGGTTCAGAGAAGGGACACACATACTTAAACATTTTTAGTAGCTCAGGTACAGACAAAGAGTACAGGAGATGATGGCTGTTGTGTTTTACTGTCCAACTCAAGATACCAGACTAGAGACCCAGTCAGCAGATTCTCCATAAGGCACTTAATAACCCCAGCTAGAGCCTCCAGCTTCCACCAACCCTAAGAATGCAATTTTACCCAAACCAAGATATTTAAGAACGTTGTGGGTTTTTGAGCACATTGTATTGAGTTATAAAGGGACAAGATTCTCTGCAGCAGACAGTCTGAAGGGACTGTTGTTTTAACACATGAGAAACAATATAATTAAAAGAAACCCTGACAGTATCTATGGAGGCACTCAATATTTTACGATAACAGTGAAACAAAAGCGTATTAGATTTTCCCGTGATGAATTAAGAAAAGTATTTTTAAGGTTAAGAGGAAAATCAAACAAGATCACCCCACCTGAGGGTGTGAACTAATTTGCAGATTAACTATATGGAGCTGGCTGAGATAATGATTAACATGCAGGGACCAAAGTATACTATGTTTCTTAAAAAGCTTTAGCATTATCAGTAACATTTCTCTTAGCTTCCATAAACGCCACTTAAGGTAACACAAAACTTATATATACAAACCTTCTTTTGCACAAGCAAGGCCTCCAGACCCTCCACCAACCACCACAAGATCGTACTCATTCTTTCCTGTGAGGAGGACGTGAAAAGAAGGAAAAGAAACAGGCAAGGAAGATGGGAGAGGTATGTAACAAGGCAAATATCAAAAAGTACAGTATATTATACAATTGATTATTGCTGATTTGGGTTTTCTTTACTTCACTAGAGCACTGTGATTGTTTCAGTGTCCAAAAGCATTCTCCAAAAATCGTTCAACTATCCAGTCTGGTTTTGTGAATGAAGTACAGAAAATAAAGCAATCCAAAAGAAGTGAGGAAATAGAGTTGATTTTTACACAACGTCCCAGGAAATTCTTTTAGACAATTGCAGCTAGGATGCAGTATAGGTCTTCTGTCTCTGCATTACAGCAGCAAGTTCCACACAGATATCTTTTAGCAGGGTCACCTTATCAGACTCGCCAAGCTGCAGCTGCAAATGTAGGCCTTGCAGGGATGCAGTGGGGCAGCAAGAGGGGAAGCTGGCCCCTTTGGCCACCTCAGCCTCCTCAGAGATCAGCTCCATGTCCCACAGCAGCTTTGAAAAGGCAGGAGAAGCCCCCAGGTGAGTAATAACTCGGTTCTTAGCAAGGGCATAAGGACAACCCCTGCTTTCAGAGGGCTGTCAGCGGTTCAGGGTGGATAGCCACAGTTCGCAGCATGACACCAGCTGTACCGCCATAGGGCTGCAGGTCTTATCTTGGCAGTTCAGAGCGGGCAGTTGGACTGAGAAGGCTGGTACCCCTGCTCGTCGGAGGTCAGCCTCTGTAGAGGTGAGGCTTGGCTGCCTCGGGCTGCCCCGCTACCTCTGTAGAAAGCCCCACCTCAGAGGGCCTTGCCCACACCCCAGCCACCTGCGGCCCGGGACTCCCTCAGCGGCACTGATGGGCCCCGGGAGAGGCTGCAGGGCGGGGGTGGTGGCTCCGAAAGCCGTTTCGGATGGAGGCAGCCCACCTCCCTCCCTGCTAACGGGGCAGACCGGCGCTCTCCCCAGAGGCGCCGCTCTCCAGTCCCCAGAGGTGGCTCGAATAAGGTGACCGCCGGCCTCTGCCCGCCGTGCGGGTGGTTGGAAGGGATCAGGAGACACTCCCCAGGCGCTTTCGGCGTCAGGGAGAGAGAGCAGCCCGCTTCTCGCGAGGAAGGGTGGAGGACCGACCTCTGCCAGCCCCGAGCCCAGCAGGCTCCCCGTACCTGAGAGGGCTCGTACCGTACGACACAGCCCCGACACTCCCAGGAGATGCTCCCGCCTCCAACACAGCGCCGCCATGCTGTACGGAACACAGCCTCCTCGCAGAAACAGGACCCCTGCGAGGTGGCCGAGCAGCGCCTGAGTGGATGGCGGCGACGCCGGGTGGGTGAGGGCGCGAAGCCCCCTGAGGGCGGGGGCTCGTGGGGGGGGCGCCAGGACCGCCGCATGGCAGGTGCGCGCATCCTGCGCGCACCCTGAGGGGAGGAGGCCGATTCCCGCCCGGAGAGAGCGCTCGCGCTGCACCCGGAGCTCCGACGGCTGCAGCCCTGTTGGAGGCCGTCTCATAAAGCGGGCACAGGCTCTGGCGTTAGGCACGCGTGTTCGCGTTAAAATCAGACGTTTGGAAGGGAAAAAAACCCCACACTTTGCTTTCCTGGCTTTCCCCTGAGATGCTGCTGCAGAAGGGGTTCGGGCAAGGACTTTCGGGAAAGAAGCGGAACACGGCGACTGCCCAGAATCTCTACCGATGTTCAGAGCCCTGTTTTTCCCCTCTGCAGTTGCACATCCCGTGGTAAGACGCGGTGAGAGGTGGGCAGACACAACCCCTTCCTCAGGTGCAGTGTGCAGACTGAAAGTTAAAAAACTCCGAGAAGGCAGTTTGAATAAAGCCTCTCCCACGAGGTAGTACAGGCAATAGGTGATATTGCTTCGGATTCCTGTGGCTAAGATATATTCAGATACCTGCACAGGACAACGTGTTGGAGGACCTCCGACTGCAGCACAGCCTTTGGCAGCGTTTCCTATCCCTGCGCCACAGGCCAGCTATTAGTGCAGGGCGATGCTGCTGACCCACTTCAGAGGGGAGTTGTGAGAGTTACTAATGTTTGTGATGCATTCTGGCAGCCTGAGGAAAAGGCCTCAAAGTAGAGATTGATCCAAACAGGGAACAAGGAAGTAGGGATTGATCAAAACAGGGAACAAGGACTTTCCCATTCAGATGTGCTGGCTGTTGGCAGAGCCCTGACCCTGCCTGTCGTATGTGATAAATACCACCGTGGCCACATCAGAGTCTGGGACACAGATTCAGACGTTTTATCCTGGGGAGAGGGAGGTGGCGACACCGCACATTTCTAGGCAGTGACGGTTCAGCTGCCTCGGGAGCAAGGGCTTCGCTCACAAGGGGGCAGCATCAAACCATTTTGTTCAGAAACCACCATCTGATCCACGTTGAGAAATGGCAGGAATTGAAATACTCAAAAGTTTGTAGAACTACCACCTCCAGTGTAAGTTTATTTTTATTTTTTTTTCATTCCATTAATATTTGAAAATAATTAAAGCAAGAGTTATTACCACTTCAGTAACTAGGTTGATGACTTGTCCAGTAACACTGCTGTTAGGAGGAAAAGAAAAAAAAAAAACAAAAAAAAACCGGCAAACTCCCTCGGTAGCCTCCTGCAGCACTTATCGGTACATCACTAGAAACACTCTTACCCACGGCAGCAGCAGTAAAAAGGCATGACTAGAGCATACCGAGAGGCCTTTGAGTTAAGGAAATTGCAAGCATATTCAGATACTAATCTTTTATGCTTTCCAGGTACAGGCATACAAAGTTGTTTTAGCTGTTCATTTTAGCCACTGTCCTGAATTGAATCAGGCAGTACTGAGCATATGCTCTTCACACAGCATTTAGTTCAGACACATAGAACCAAGGGTAGAATTAAATCTCCCCAAACACAAAACAAGTTTATGTGAAGAAATGTCCCTGCAGCTTTATGGTATTTTGCCAATAAGGAAAGGCCTTAAATGTAGCAATGCTGTTGATAGAAAACCTTACCTTTAAGAAGCACCTACAGTGGCAGTTTAGGAAAGAATTAATGATAAATTTAGAGCAATGTTGTTAAACTCTTTTAAGGACAGGATCTTGGCCATTGTAACAACCATGCTCTACACTAACATTACTGATTGCTTTCATTATTTTAGAGCTCACAGCCTAAGTGAGCCACAGCCTATGCAGCACTGGTGAGACTGTAGCTTCCTTCAGATGTTTGCACATCAGCACACACCCTCTCTTATCTAGCTTGAGTGAGTCAGTTGCTTTCCCTTGGCATACTTCTTAAGTTATCTGGGAACCAGAACTATCCGTAGTTGGCTGCTGTGCCACTGGCAGACCCTGTGAAGTTCGAGTGTCACCAGCTGCCTGGCTGTATAAAGCATTGTGCAGTCCACAGGCGAAGGCTTTCCTATCAGGACTCGTCATCTTCAGAAGAAAGTATGAAGTCTGTATAACACTACTCTGCTGCTGCTTCTTGCACATTCTGACAAGCTTGATCACTGAGACCAGTAAAGGCAAAGATCAGCAATGAGAAGTAGGGTTTGCCCATGGTGACAATATCATTAAGTAGCCACTGATATTTGCTGCAGTCAGCACTGAGCAGTTGTGTCTGTGCTGCACTTCAAAAATCTTTTATCGGATGTGGTTTCTACTACGTCTTTGTCTCATCTCCTATAGCTTTCTACCCTTATTTTAATCCTTTTGTGGTTAGCATTAAGCTATCAGAATAATTAGTGATATACATTTTTTTACATATATATAA
>JAAGNO010024507.1:0-14240 GCA_033439905.1 Ceryle rudis
TTCAGTGTTCACAAGTGTAAATCACTGGTTCTGCTGGTAAAAACAGCTCCAGTTAAGTTAAAAGCAAGGGTTATTCTTTTGTGTTGAACCAAAAAAAAAAAAAAAAAAAAAAAAAGTGAAATCTGCAGACATCTGATGAAGTTAAGCATTGTCTTCCACAAAACACTGAAAATTACCTTACCAGGAATTTCATAAGAAGACTGGGAATGGAGTGTGGGGAAGGATCCAGGCTCAGGCTAGGGCTTGCTGAGGAGCAGCTGGGGCTGAGCCTGTGGGCAGCTCACTCCCACACTGCATCATGTCTGGGGGTGCAGTCCCCACAGCCACTGTGCCCCCATGCTGGGGAGGTGGCCAGCCCCACTTCCACCTATTCCAGCCCATCCAAAAGTAGTGCCGGACACATCATAAAAATGACAAAGCAAGATAGTTCCAATCTCAACTGTAATTCTTTTTCTCATTTAATGTCTGTTAATGTCTCATCTAATAATTTCCAAGACAAAATAAATATAATACTTTTTTTAAAAAAAAAGGACAGCACTGCTCTGCTCCCATTTATTCTGTCTGTCTTCAGACTACTTCTGTCCTTATTGCTGTGGAGCCAGGCTGGGGCTTCTCTTTGTTGTTGAGTCCTGAGCTGGCTCAACGGTCTCTAACTTCAGTCATTAATATCAATTACCATAAGGACAGCTGCCTTGTTCTCCTTGTCAGAACTTCAGCATGGAGGGTAATAGATGGCTTCAGGCTGGCCTTCTGCCAAGAGGACTCCCTTGTTTTCATCTGCGATACCCGAGGAAGAAAATAATGAATTTGATTAAACTGATCTCAGCCTAACATAGCATTTAGGCTCTAATTTTGCTCTTCTACAGTATGATTTTACATTCCTGAAATCAGCATGGGTTTAGCCATTGATTTAAGACTTGGAAAGTCGGTGACTCCTTTTAAGATTTATAATCTCCACCTAGACTCTCAGAGCTGGCCATGATGAGTTTGTTTATATTACATATAGGCTGGTTTTATTAACAAATACCAAATAAGTTTTGAAAGAAAAAGATGGAGATCTATTATTTCCAGACAGTGACATTTTTTCAGCTTGGCAAAACAGTGAATATTTAATACGGAAAATTCTTCCTCCTAACGCTCACCAGTTACTTTTTTTGTTTTTCTTCTCATCCACAGTGTAGCATCTTCTGCCAGTTCTGCACTTGTACCAGCCATGGAAGCCTCACACATCAGCATAGTGAAAACCTACAAAAGGACCCAATAAAGAATAGTGGAGAATGTCTTACACAGCTCTTTATGACATACAAAAGAGTCATGGTGTGCACCAAAGAGAATTTTGCTGAGAGAAAAAGGAGGAAAAAAATGTGACAGCTTAATATGTGTACGGTTAAAGTTAATGAGAAAAATCCAAATGGCTTTAATCAGCGTTGTGCGGGGCTCCAGCCTTTCATAACAGAGATTTTAGGTTCTAAGAGCTGTGTCCTTACTTAGTGTCAGTTGGCATAACTCCATCTGGAGCTCCACCAGTCTACTCTTTTCAATGCCTAACCCATGTGAGGTGCTAGCTTTATTTCAACATTGAATGAACTGATTAAAGAAGAAAATCACCATATAAAATGCTCAAAGAGACCATGAGGTTGAAGCTGGCTCTGCTGCAGATGTAGAAACTCCATAACAGCATTGTGAAAAGAGCTATTCATATTTAAAAGTGCTGGCAGAAATAAAAAGAGGATTTATTTAGCACAGTAAATAAAAACTATTTTGAGCTTTACAGAATCCTGATGAGGCCAGTCTGAGAAGTTTACGTTTTCAGTTGTAAAGATTGCTATTTATCAATTTACATAATTACTGAGACAAAATGTATATAATTCTCCAATAACTTCTTTGACATAATGAAATTGATATTATTTATTAATGCTAGAAATCTATTAGGGTGAAATTTTACGTAACAAGGAATTTTTATGCAATTAGATTTGAAGGAGGGTATATGGACTATCTTACTGGAAAGACCAACACCAAACATGTTGAAATACAACAATGATGAGGTCTGTATCAATACACCGCTAACCTAAGTAACGAATCTGGCCATCAGACCAGGAAAACCACTGAGAAGACCTTCTCCATGAAGAATGACCCATAGGACCTCATGCAGGTGGGCAACCGTAGGAAGCCAGGCTGGTCTCCCTGAAGATGAAGCCAAGGTGTGCAAGGGAAAATATTTAGTAATTCTGTAAATCAGCAATACTTACAGACATGCTTACCCTATTACTCACGGTAGCAAAGAATGAGTAAAAAAAAATGTTTAAAAAATGAGTAGATGTAGCACTTGAGGCCATGGTCTAATGGTTGGGATGAAGGTTGGACTTGATGATCCTAGAGGTCCTTTCCAACCATAATAATTCTATGATTCTGTGATAAAGGAAACCATATATACATCTTTTTGTAGTTTTCAGCTCCCAGCTATACACTTAATGTGTCAAGGACTAATTTTTATGTTTATAGAGCCAGACTGCCACAGTGAGCTTTATTAAATCCTTATCAAAAGTTCTAAGGAAAGCAGAAATAAACGACCATGCTTTTCTACCCATCAGGACCTGTAAGACTGCATATTCACAATAGTGAACTTTTTCAACTTCTAAGCATATTTCACAGGATCTAAAAAGAAGAATGAAAAAATGAGGGTGCTTTCCCCTACCACTGAGAAATAAGCAGCATGGAGAGGTCTGACATGAATCTAAAGTTTCTTGGTATCTTCCTTCTTGCTCTCCAGACTGTTCGTGGAATAACAAATACCCTGGTATGTTAAACCAGGGTAGTAGGTTTTTTATATCTTCCAGCGGGTGCGGTAGATGGATCTGTAACCACCTCGACTAGCTGAAGGACATTTAAGAACAGATGTTTAAGCATAAATTTCTCTGTAATGTAAGACCTCGCCCAGCTGTAAAACCTATTCATGCTGAATAAAACACTGTAAGGCATCCGAGGATCTTCTGGAATTATGGTTACTATAAATTCAGAGTAGTAAATATCGTTGGCTCAGTTTGAATAAGGGGAACAGCACTTGGCCTTCTTATACATGATGGAATTTGTAATAAGAGATGTTCTGCCATCTTGACTTTATCCCGTAAACGTAGAGGCGCATGTATAAAAACAACTGACAGCATTTAAAATAGTTGAGCTGAAGGACATAAGGCAGCAAGAAGATCTGTGGCTGCTCCTATAGCTTCCTGTTCATGTAGCATGAAGGAAGATAAAATGTCAAAACAGAACCAAGAAAAGAAAAAGTCAAGAGGAGGGATGTACTTTCTGTCTCAGAAGAGGATTTACCCTCCAAGCAACAGAGACTGGCCCTGAGCTCTCTGTGTATTTTGTGGAGAAGCTTGAGGTAAAAAAACCCATGGAGCTGCACACATAGCAAAGCCTCCTGGAAAGTAAACACCCCTCAGATAAAAACAGGTCCATTGAGTATTTCCAGAGGAAGAAAAAGATCAGTTATCTGAAGGAAAGCAAGTTCTGACTCAATTTATTTCTGTTTCTGGAAACAAAATGAGGGTTTCTCACTAAGAAGCTCAGCAAGCTGTGAAACATCAGTGACTTCAAAGAATCAGGGGGCTGCTGCTGTTTGGCTGCATTCAATGGGAGTGCCTGGTCTGCTCCATGGAATGGGACCGTTTGGGGAAGAGCCCATCAACGCCCTCAAAGCTGCAGTTTTCCTAACTCCTTCCTAATTTCTCCTGGCTTCTTTGCAGCCACAGCAGCAGAAGGAGAGGGCTGCTGAGGAGTTGCCTGTGCCTTCTGGATTAGTCAGCCTGTCTGAGCAAGCAACTACCATTTTAGCCTTTATAGCCCCCGCAGAAACCTGCTGACCTCTGACAGCTGCCTGTGGCACTGAGCTGCTCTTTGCCAGCTCTTTTCTGTGTGTTGGAAGGTCCCTGCTGGGAACTCCCTCATGCCCCTGGTGCAGTGCAGACACTAAATTGTGGATAACATGCCAACAGTTCCCCTTCAGGTGCCAGGGACCACAGAGGTCCCAGTACCTAATCCCATGTGGATTTCTGTGTGGCAAGAAGTTACACTAACTGATCCCTGGTAGCGGGTGTGGTAAAGTCCTGGGAAAGTTGGGAAATGCAGCTTCAAGGAAAGGTGAGGGTGATGGGGAGTTGCCCCTCACAGGCAGAGGTGACAGGAAACAGAGGGGAAGGTCATCTGGTGATGCAGAGCTGTCTGCCCTCTACTGTCATCTTACAGCAGATGACTTGGAGATGCTCCAAGTGGGGTTCCCACATGTCCTCCAGCCACACCTTGCAAGGGTGCGTGGAGCTCTCAGCCTGACTGCTAGACACCCTGCAACATATTCATTGAAGGGCTCAACCTGCTCACTGTGCTTTGATACAAAACTTATTTAGGCTTTACATTTTAGCTTGGAGTTCATTCTTATTGCAGAAAAAAAGCCTTCAGCCTGCCCTTTGCAGGTGCTGTGCAGCAGCGCTGGGTTGCTTTGTGTCCTGGCAACACGAGTAAACCAGCGTGGAACGCATGGGCCCTGGGGTGGCCACACCAGGAGGGACTATCAGAGGGCTGCTCAGCAAGCATCTTTCTGCCCCACTTTACAGCCTCATCCTCTGTGTTCCACTGCCCTGATGCAGGAGATCCACGAGCAGTCTTACTCAACGCCTTACCTGTCTGCTGATGGTGCCACGCTGGGAAAGCTTTTTAGGAGAAACCACCTGCAGTCCTGCCTTGTGTTTTTGGAAGCTGTTCAACGTTATTTCCACATTGCCAGGAAAACACATGGCCCAGACTTACGAGCTTAATAATCACTTTAGCCCTCAACAGCAACTGATAGTGGCTTATCTTCTCAGGCTTGTCTACATTGCCTACTAAATGATAATCCTAATTACAGCCCTAATTATGCTTCTGCCCAGAATATTTGTAGATAACCTTAACTCTTGATCTGTTTAGTCTAGTTTTCCAGGTGGCAACAGATTTAAAAACAGGTTTCTAAACAAGATATGACTATTATGTTTCTAATAATAGGAGAGCGTGATCTCAACATTGCCTGTTACTTACTGACACATGGTACAATCAGTTGACAGTGGTGGTTGTGAACACAAGCTCATAAACACAAGTTCAGTTTTTAGTTATTATCTCTGTGTGTTGTCTGATTTAACTCTTTGCATAGTGAATTGGATCCGATTGATTTATTTATGTTTGCTTTGCTGAAATATCAGTATTTGAGATACTTTTGGTATTTCAGATTAGGAGGGGGCATCTTGTGTGCGAGGCATTGCTTTGAAACTAACCCCTGAAGGAACCGATTGCCATTCCTGGGAAATGCACACCTTTTTCATCTCAGCTCTTTTATCTCTTACGGGAGTATCTGAGGCAGAGCTGTGCTGTCATGGGTTCAGCCCTCGCTCTCCAGAGATTCCCTGAAGCACAGTATTTGTGTCCAAGGTCACAACATGAGTCGTAAAAATGCTTTGAGGTCTGGAGAAAATGCCTTACAGGGAAAGCCTTGAAGAGCTAGGTCTGCTTATCCAAACCAAGGCTTAGCTGTGACCTGGTTATTGGAGAATTACCATAATAGGTACTCTTGTCTCTTGGGAAGGCAAAATATCATATGAAAAGGGCTTTCAGTCTAGTTGAGAGCTCAAGCCAATGTACAGATGCAGAAATCAGAGACCTTCAGATCAGAAAGGCCAAGATTTCAGAAGGGAAATATGGTTCATCAGTGGAACAAGCTATAGAAAGAAGCAATGGCCTTGCCATCTCTGGGTAGCATTCTGAAAAACAAGCTTTCAGCCAGACCTAAGTATTGAACCCAAGTAAGGGTGACAGAATGCATCACTATGGGCTATTTCACAAAAGGTCTCAGGTCTCTCCTGATTTTAGACTCTCAGAATCTATTAGCTAGGCCCATCATGCTTATACAGTACTGTTTAGGACTGAACAAACTCCGCTTCCACCAGTACTGGAGAGAAGGTGTCCTGGAAGCTGGGATGTTCTTTCTCCATATGATCAATAACAACATGATAATAATTAGTGATGGTACTTTTCTTTCTTTAAAAGACACAGCAGAAATTACCATACCACTTTTTGTTTGTTTGTTTGTTTGTTTCCATTTCCTACCACAAAACCACTGCTGTGTTGTATGAAACTGATGAACTCAGATGGGCTCCTGGAAAGGGCAGTAATGAATTTAATTTCTGCTACTTTTCTTGCCCTAAGCACTCCTGTTGAGCCCTCCTGTTAGCCTGTGCTGTGTTAACAAACTGCTTTGAGGTGTGTTCCAGATGCACCACGCTGCTGAGAGCAGGTTGAATCTCCTTTGAGGATGGCATGTGCAGAGCGGTGCTGGGGCAGCTTTTGAATATAAGTTGTCTCAAATTATTGGCAAGGAAGTCACCTACATACGTCTCTCTCAAACATGCAAAAAGTACTGCCGTATTTGTTCAACTTTGATTTGTAAAGCATGTTACATTACGCTCTTAAACAGAAGGGAATTGCATTCCACAAGAGGTTTCTTATCTGGCCCCAACTTGATGTTCAGCTCATTAAACAGCCCTCCCAGAAGAAGACATCAGGAACCCTGATCTAATGTCTTTTAGTGTGAACCACTCAAACATCAGTTCAGATGCTGAAGGAAGTGCTTTCAGCTGCCTCTGCTGGGTCTGTGCCTCAGGGTACCTGTAGCCTTTCAGACTTGCCCCAACGGTAATGACTCAGACAGGCTAATGCAGACTCTCTTTGCTTATGCCTAACTCCTCCCAACCTAATGACTTACTATGGGTTATCTTGGGCTCAGGAAGCAAGATTTGTCAAGACATTTGAAATTTTCTTGACAGATACTGAGCTTACCTAATCATCATTTGTCATCGTCTCTGCAGGCTATTGCTACTACATGCTAGTCCTTAAAACCAGGGAAAACTCAGTGGATTTAGTAAAAGCTTTCTGTGCACAGAAACTGATTAGCAGATCAAATAAAAGATTTGTGCATCTGATCAATGAGGGGATCATAAGGCCTCAGCTTTAAGATGTGATTCATAAACTGGTGTGAGAAACATAGACCCTACGTAGTGCTTGGAGACTTGATCAAACCTGGAAAGGGATCCAAAATAGCCAAACACTAATTTGCGTGTACAATGAAAGACCAGTGGCAAGGATTCCACTTTGAATTACTTTTAATTACTTTTCATAGACCAGAATGAGGGAATGATCTTGGACCCAGGGCTTTTTCCTCCAAAGTGAGTGCCAGAGTCTCTGCCCCTTCCTATTTTCTGTCTTCTTTTGGATATTCATATCACATTTTACATAGCTCCTCAGTGGTGGAGTGCAGGTCCATGAGTGGACACGGGTGATCCTCTACTCAGGAGAGGGAGGATGTCAGTGCAGAACGGTGCTGAGCTCTGCTCCCTGGGTGCCTACAGACGTGCACTGACCAACAGCTTCCTCCATCAGAGCTGCATATCCAAATCACATGGAACTGAGGAGTACCAGGCACAGAAAAACTCCCAAACTACTTGCAGGTCAGTGATAACAGTGGTGCCCATCAGTCCCAGGCTTCCTTGTAGGAATTAAACCAAATTTTTCTTTGCTGGTCCACTTCCACCTGTAGCTAAAGATCTATATTTCACATCAGCCTCTGCATTATCTCAGGCCAGCTGTTGACCAGGTAACATGACCTCAGCACTAAGAGCTGTCCGCAAACGCTCCATGACCACCTTCAGTCTGTGGGGTGAAAGCTACTTGTTGGATTTTTTTCCCTCACAGAAAAAAAACCCCAACAGTTAAAACCTCCTGGGATAAGAAACACCAACATGACACTAGTTGAAGACTAGGTCTCTGCCACTGGCAATCCTGCTGCACTGAACCTGCTAACATGCAATAGCTGTGCTCTGACAGCATTCATTAGATGAGGTCCTCAAGGAGTCTGGCCAAGACAATTCCTATTTTCTGCCTGATCTTAGACACAAGGTGCTCCAAACGTGATCTTACAAGAGCTGAGAAGAGGGGAACAGTCACTTTCTTGGACCTATCTGGCTACAGTCCTGCTAAGACAGTCCAGAAGGTAGTTGACCTTTGCAGCAGGAGCATGTTACCCTCATTGGCCTTTGCACCATTGACCACAACATCTCAAAACTGAGCAGCTGCAGAAGAGAAAGGTTTTGCATCTGGAATGTTTTACTGCCCAGAGCTAAAGCAGCTGTGGCAGCTCAGGGGGTACAGAAGGGGCAGAGAAGAGCCAACCTCCTCTCAAGTCTCACACTGTGCTCCCAGGCCAGATATATATATATTTTTTATGAAGCTGGAAGGGACAAGTTCTCACCTGGTATCAATCAGAATAGCTCACTGGAATGATGCCAAAGAGGCACAGATAACCCTGGATCTTCCACTCCTCCTAGTAGAGGGTTTATCCCAGTAAATTCCATTACTTTAAATTGATCAGGGCAGGATAAGCCCCACTGAGCTTCATTTTTTAAAATTTCTAATGTCTTTTTTTAGGGAATTCAAAAATAAGCATTCTGTTTTAAGGATGACTTTCACTGTAGAGTCACATTCTCTGTTTCTCTGCCTTTTGTTTTGTTTCCAGTGTTTGGTATCTCCACTAACAGGTTAGGTGCAGGTCTGACAGACAGCTGCTATTCTTGGTCCTGTCGACACATTTCACTGTAGTAAAATGACAGTCACAGCTGTGACTCATTGTAAGAAAAAGGCCTAAATATAAAATAAAGGCTGGGTCAAAAAACCCACAAGAGTTAAAAAGAGTCTGCAATTAATAACATGACTGGGAACAGGCCTAGGCTTGGTGAAGCAGATGACAGAGGCTGCTGTTGCTTTTCCCCAGCTTCCAAATAAGTATAGAGTGAGACTTTCTGAGAAAAGGTTTCTCGTCAAGGAGTGAGTCCATGAGCCCTCACCAAGTGTCTTCGAGCACCTGCCAACTCAGTTCCTGGATGTGCCCATGCAAGGCGCAGAAACAGACTGAGTTACGGCAGAAAGATAACAAAGTGAGTATGTGCACCCACAATTTTGATCTCTTCTGATGGGAAGTTAGTCATGCTTTACAGTAGAGCGCATTCATTAATAGGTTAAGAAATGATTCTTACACCTTTTAATAAATGACTATTTTTGTTGAGTCCAACAGTTTCTGAATCACTTATCAGAAAAACTTGGAACCAGCTTTAACACTTTTTTCTCTCTTTCAGTAAAATTTCATATAAAAGTCATACTGTTCATGTCTGCAACATTGTTTATAAACCACATAGTCATGTCTAAAGTAGAGGTAAGGAAAAATTTACAACCTGGTGGCATCAAGTGGTTCAATGTGCAGGCCTCAGCATCACGGGTCCTTGACCTCTATATCTGTCTCTGATAATGACTCAAGTACTGCTAGAGAAGTCATTTCATTTCCTCTACCCTCAGGCCCCCAACATCAGCGATCTGAGGATCCATTACAAGGCGTGTTCATAAAACTTTGAATAAATAAAGCCTCAAATCTGGGGTCGTGGGCAAAATTCCAGTTCTCTCTGAGGGCATTACAGAGCTATTTTACATGGTGGATCTACTAGTCTTACATTCTTCAGCTATAACTCAAAACTTAATAGCGAAGCAGTCCTCCCATTCACCACATGCCACAGAAATTTGGGATACTGTGAATGGATTGCTGTGACGATGACAGAGGAGAAGACTGGATGTAGACTTGCGGAGGAGCCGCTCACCTGCTCTGCTTCTACTGTCTACTTATTAGATCTTTGGGAAAGCTGCAGATACTCCACAGTGCCTTTTGCCAGTATCAGAGCTGAATAGCCTACAGAGTGGAAACAAGGGTGAGGAGTTTCAAAGTAAAGCTGAAGAGAAGCACTGTAGGAAACAGAGCTTGGAGAAGTCATCTAGGCCATCCAGCCTGCTCCCCACCATTACCACCACCACATCAGAACAGAAGTTCCTGTCTTTCCCAGAAAATGTTGTCTTAAACCATTCCCCAAAACTTTCCAGCCAGATGTGCAACAGTTCAGGAGTGGAAACAGGCTAGGCCCATGTGATCTCCTTATTAACAAAAAAAACGAAGAAAATTAAATATTTCAGGGTTTTCTTTTGGCAAGGAAATCTCCAAAATATTGGCTTTGGCTTTAGCTGTGTTCTGCCACTGAACTGCAAATTCAATTATTTGCATAGCCCTAAGTGTAAGGTAAATCTCATCAATCCCCGTAAAGTAAAGAAACTTAACAATCAAACCTTTTCAATGAAAGGATACATTTACTGGCAGAGATGTGATATATTAAGACTGTTTTTCCACAAGTTAAGACTCCTCAAATTCTGTAAAGCCCATGAAAACCAGTACTAGAGGGCAAAGGAGCTCATGTGCTTTAATCTCATAATAGAAACTACAAATATAACCTCTGGAACTAAATATCACCCTTTGAATGTTTTCTTCTTGAGCCTGCATCTGCTGCTAAGAGAGAAGGAAATAGATACACTCGATAGCAAATGGTATCCCCGTCACAATCCTTCAGTGTTTGTTACATGTGTGTATTTAAATGGTTTACCATATAACTTAATGAAGCTATTCTCTCTTAGACATAGCAGAAATAGTTGTCCTAAAAAGCTAGATTCTTTTCAAAAGCAAAAGAGGTTTTTAGAAAAAGCTGAAGAAAAATACAATCATATGAGCATTTTAAAGAAAAAAAAAATCCTTCTATACTTAGTCATTTTTTACCAATTCTGTATTTCTTTAAGTCATTTCAGAGCCTGATTTTTTTTTTTATTACATGTTACATCCTTAAATGGCAAAATACAAAGCATGGGAAACTGAAGGGGAAATTATAAGTCTTTGCTCCATCACAGAGTTATGGTGCCTTTGGGATCACAGATATGCAATTGGAGAGCTTGACTGACTGCTGGTGCCATGGACTGTCTTTAAGATGGACAGAGAGGAGATGAGGAGTGGGGGCTTCCTCTGGACAATAGAGTGGCTTGAGAGTATGAAACTTTGCTACAGAAGGAGTATTGGTTATTGATTCCATTGATTACTGGTCATCCCAACCTTAGTCCTCAGGAAGATTATGGAGCAAATTCTCCTGGAAGCCACATCCAGGCACATGAAGGAGAGAAAAATGACCAGGAACATCCAATGTGGATTTACCAAGGGCAAATCAATTCTGACCATCCTGATTGTGTTCTTTGAGGAGATGGCTGATTTGGAAAACAAAAGAAGTCCATTAGCAAGGCTTTAGCGAGGCTTTAAATACAGTCTCCCACAGCATGGTTGTGGTCAAACTGGGGACATCTAGCTGGGCTACAAGGCTGGTGAAAAAATCTGGCTGTGCTGCCCCACTGGAAGAATAAAGGCCAATATCTTGAACTGGTGACCAGTTATGAGTGACCTTCCTTTAGGTTTGATAAAGGGGCTGGTACTGTTTAATATCTTTATTAATGGCATGGGTGATGAGACAGAATGGACCCACAGCAAGTATGCCAATAACACTGAATCGTGGGGAGAAATGGGAAGGAAGGCTACTATTCAGTGACTTCTCAGCAAGCTGAAGTAACAAGCTGACAGAGACCTCATGAAGTTTGACAGAGGCGAGTGCAAGGGTGAAATAACCCCAAGAACCACTACAAGCTGTGGACAAACCGCCTGTAAAGCAGATCTGCAGGCAACAACTGGGGGCCCAGGTGTACAATAAGTTTGGGTGAAGAAGGTCAACAGGAACATGAGCTACATCAGCAAATGCCAGCTGGTTCAGGGAAGTGATCTTCCTCTCCATTTGGCACTTGTGAAACCACTCTTGTAGAATCGTGTCCAGTTTGGATGGTTGGTTATTCACTGGAACAGGCTATCCAGAGAGGCTGAAGAAGTCTGCATCCTTGGATATAATGGGATTTTGAATGGGTGGGATTTCCCAACTTCCTGTCTAGTTCTGAGGTTGGCACTTCTTTGAGAACAGGGCTGGATGAGGTGACTGCAGTGGTCTTTATCATCCTATGTTTTTCTATTAATTTCTACTTAGTTTGTCAGTCAGGTATTATTTTTTGAGGCCCCAGTTAGAGTATTGTTTAGAATGGCTGGTGGTTTATGAGGGTCAAGTGCTTATAGTACAGAAGGTAAGCAATGGATGCATCCCCTCTTCATCACTTAAGTGTATTCTTGCCCAGAATCACACCAACTGCCTAAGCATGCCCTTGAGCTTCCTTACACAGTGCATAACTGCTTTCCATCACAGGTGATGAAAGACATCCTGGACCAGCTTGAAGAGGTTCAAATCATCACTTCCCACAGCTTGGATAAGAGCTCAATTCACCAGGTTATCTGCTACTCTCGGTGTAGGCTCTGAGAGTGAAACCAAGAGGTCTCTAGGAAACTGAGGCATTTCCAGCCCACATGGTTTGTTGGATCAATCCTTTAGTGCCATCTGAATGACACGTATCTGAAGTTCTCAGATGAGTAGCAAATGAAGCATATTTTAGCACAGTGCTGCAAAAATGTCAGTGACACTTGATAAGCTCATCTGTCAAGCAAAAAGAAAAATCAGCAATAGCTGTTGAGAACAAAATGCTTTTTACATCCAGAAAAAAAACCAAACGCTTCTGCTGTATCGCAGTGAAGCTAATTTCCTTGGTTTTAAAGTGTTAAAAAAAAATCTAAGACTTTAGATCACAAAGCAATGATTAATTTTCTTTTTAATAAGCAGTTATGGCATTAGTCATCTCTTCTGATTCACAATGAAAGCTACGGGGCACAGTGGGATGTTTTTACCCAGAGAGGTGTTGAATTTTGTCTGACATGTAGACTTTTAAAAGTATTATTACTTGAAGTTTCATGTGTGAAGCAAGAAAGACACAAAGGCTTCGAAACTAGAACTGGCTGAGTACAGAGAAACAAAGGGTGTGTTGGAAAAAAAATTTTCTTCCTGGCTCTTCTTACGTCAAAGGTCTCTTGTGTTACACTCTGCACACTTATACCCCCTTAAAACTTCCAGGAATGGCAGCACTGGCCCTTCTTTTTTCAGCAGGAGCTTCCCAGAGGATGTGTCTCAACTGTGGCTTCAACATGGTTCTGGTTTTCCTGTGCTTGCTTTGCCAGCTGCTACAGATTGCTCAGCATTCACCTGGCTGCGCAGGAGTCCGGTTTTGGCAGCATGGATGTGATTGCCTCCTTCAAATGCCTCCCGGCTGGGTACATAGCTCCAGGGAACAGGGCTTAAAGAGTCTACAAAGGCACAGATTTCCCCCTTCTTTCAGGAGTGCTGTAACCACCAGGCTCAGTACCTCCATCAGGATATTTGAAGAGTGCTGGGTTGCTGGTCCTCTCACAGGAGGTCTGGGTCATGTTGTGACGAGGATCTACAGCAGGCCTATGCTTATGAGTTCTCTGATTTCTTGCTGCTGAGTTGGGGGAAGTGTCTAAATCTCAAATTTATCCCAAACATCACCAATTTTTACAGACATGTTATGCTTAGGGTGGTGGTACCATTTTCATCTCTTTAGCTTTCAGGTTAAACTGGTCTTTTCCATGTACGTGAACATTCTAGAAGGGTTTGAAGAAGGATATAAAATTACTTCCAACTATACATAGTAAGGAAAAGCAGCTAAATAAAAAGTGCTTATAGTAATTACCTGAAAGAAAAGAAACCTGATGGAAAAGAATTGCTGACAGCATAGATGTGTTGCAATGGGTTGGGAAAAAAGATACACAAACTTGAAAGTGGAGACTGACTTTCCTGCTTCTCCTCAATGTCCTCACAAGTCAAAGGAGTCAGAATAGTTACTTTAGCCACGGTGAGGAGGTGGCACAAACAGAAGCCTTTGCTCGCACCTTCCTGCTTCCTTCAGGCTGCCACTTTTACAGAGCAGTGAGGTGAGGTGATATGTCCCATAGACGCCACATGTTCCAATGTTTTGTTCAATGTTTTAAGGTTTCTTTTATTATTTATTATTATTGTTTGCTGTAGAGGATGAATTTATATAAAATAAACCCCACAAGTCAGAGCTCAAAGTAAGAAAGAAGCTGGTCTGAATTACAGCTAAGAAGTAAATCCTTGAACAAGATGAGTTAGTAAATCACCTTTAAAACATTATACATGTGTATAATGCCTCAGGCATTCAAGGTTTAGACCTTTGGTTTTACTCTTGTACTGTGACACTTACATGGAGCCACCTTTTTCTCTTTTCTTTTTCTTTTCTTTTCTTTTCTTTTCTTTTCTTTTCTTTTCTTTTCTTTTCTTTTCTTTTCTTTT